>MJUU01049829.1:392031-435848 GCA_002080025.1 Modiolus philippinarum
AAATTAGGTCAAAGGTCAAGGTCATAGGGGTCAAAAAGGGGTAAAATTGGGAATCTGGGGGCATATGTAGTGTTTCACAAACACATCTTGTTCTTTTTCATGCTTCTTGGACTTTGACTCTTCACAATACTGTTCAGCAATGGGGGTAAGAACAAAATTACCGAACAGGGTGGTCAAGAGGGGATGTCAATGAGACAAAAAGACAAATCAGTTGAAAACCACCGACAAAATTGTCGACCGCAATGGTCCTGACTTGTTACAGGCATTTCAAAAGAAATGGTGGGTTAGACCGGTTATATGGCTAAACAAACCTCCCCTTCCATTGCGGTAGTGTCCAGTAGCAACTCAATAGCAATTGCCATTGAAAGGTCGTAGACAGTTTAAAGAAATGATCATCCCAGTATTAAGTATTTTATTATTTCCCAATTTGATATTTTGTTATTTATTTTTTATTGACATGTATTTTTATTTTGTTTTTTGTTTTTTTAATTTTTTTTTTATTTTCATAATTCCTTAGGGCGTATAAAAATCATTTATTTTCTAAAGGCGTTTTCTATCCATGGATGTTTTTCACATTCATAACCAAATACATCACAGTCTTTTTTCAATATACTGTGTAATTTTCTGAGATCATCTTTTGGCACTTTGGAATATGCATCCCATAAAAAATCATATCTATATCTATTTGAAACTTCTTTATCGGAAGTTTCTTTCACTGCTTGTTTTAGAGCATTTATATACTTTTTCTGTGTCAAAGTTGCACTCTCGTCTTTATGGAATGGAAATATAGCATACTTGCTTATTAATCCTCTAGACTGAAATTTAGTCCACATTCGCTTATGGTTTTCATGTATACTTAAACACTTCTCTATCCTCTTTAAGGAAGAAAATAAGATATTTGTTTGGTCTATAAATGAATCTTCTCTTGTATCTTTTGTAAATTGTTTTTCAAGTGTTCTATGCAAGTTAGTCAAATTCAAAATTTTTAAAACGCTTAAAGTGTCTTCTGAAAGACTTTCAATTTTGGCAATAATATCATAATTAATTTGACATGGTCGACAGTGGTCGTACATAGGTAAAAAATGACCATCTCTTTTCTGGTTATGAGTCTCCGAGTATATAAAATATTTTATGAATTCTGAAAATGTCAAGTCGTGCCCACATTCTAAACTAAGTTTAGATGGATTTTTACGAAATTTTGCAACAGAGAATTTCCCGATTGAATCCCAGAACAGTGTATTTGCTGAAAACAACTTATCCATATATCCGGAATACAGCCTTGTGTATGGATCTCTGGCAATCACAAACTTTTTTGAAGTCTCCAATATAGTATGAATATCGTCAAATGATAGGCGTTTGAATGTTTCAACATTGCCATGAAGTGCGGCCCATGGAGGAATATCAAATGGACTTTTTGCTTGTGATGAATTAGAAATAATCTGAAAGAAATAGAAAAGAAAAACTTTCATTTTCATGCAAAAAATATGTTAAGAATTTGATTTAAAATGCATTTCTTGCATCAAATTGTTTCGCCAAGCACAATTTCGTTTGCCTGTGCCTCAAATTTACTCTTTAGCATCATACGCGAAGAATTTTTCAATCTGTCATATTCCAGACATGACATCCAAATTTCTGAAATAGAGGAGCACCTCGTTGATATAAAGTATCATAATTTGTAGATGTTTTTTCTATAAGATATATAATTTAAATGCGTGATTTGTGTTAGCATTTTTCGAGCAACGCTTTACCTGTTCATTCACCGAATGTTTCATACACACATGTTTATTTGTCTGTTTTAAACGGCAGTTTAATTATGTTACATTTCTCTGTTTCTACTGACACTATAGGCCGTTGCCGCAAACTAGTATATAAAAGTAGTGTTATTGATGTGTGTTTTTTCTCTGACTATAAAATCCAACTCTCTGATAAAGTAGTCATTTTTTGTTCTGAAGAGCAACGCAAAGTAGTGCTATACGTTATTGATACCAATAAACTTGATAATTAATTTAAACGGTTCTAATTCCAAATTAAGTTCATTGTTAATTAGAATGAAAACAAGCACCTTTCATTTTTGAAAACCTTAAGAATTATTTAGATCAAAATATACAATAATCTACTCTTAATAAAACGTAGAAACAGTCGTAGCTTTCTAATAATAAGACAAAGAATCGATATCCAAAAGTAAATCGAACAGATTAAAGCTTCAAAAGAAATGTCTAAATTAACTGATATAATAGATAACCATTATAAACTATACATCATAAAACACAAATCTTTTGATTTATTTGTACAGCTGTCAGTTGTTTAAATTTTTAAATTTTATTTCTGAGTACTATTACCTTTCTATCTCTATACCACAAGTTTGCTGTTTTAAACTGTAAACAAGTCTGTAGCGTTTAAAGCATCTTTAGACATACAAAAAATAAATATGCAGCTAAATGTTTTTTTTTAAATCATGGCCTTAACATTCCTGTTTAGTACGAGTAGCTGATTTTTATTATGCAATCATTTGTTGTACTCATGGAAGGCTCCATGTACACCTCCGATCTGTAATCTGTACAGCCTTCATGTATCCCTGGAGTTTTACCTCAAAGGTGACTTACATTGCTATAATGTTCGTTGTTTTGAACTTACAAAGAAGTATGCAAAGCGCATTGTTGAAAGTCTCATTGTTTTTCCAAATCGAATAATAGCAATAAATATCAATTAGTTCGCAATATTTCTGGTCGTCAGGAGAAAAGGTAGGTTTTGTAGTCTTGATATGTACCTCATACCATTTTTTATTCTTCTTAAGCAATGAAGGGGTATGGAGTAAAAGCAAAGAGACAAAGGCTCTACAAATACGAGAGAAAAACAAGCAATGGAACAACTCTTTTATTGTTGTTCTTCATCTTTAAGTCACAATGAGGCCTTCAACAATGAGCTATCATACCATCTAATTCTGATATCTAACACCAAACAAAAGATAATGAGTCCTACATTAAAAAAGACAAATTTATAAAATTAAGCTGTGTAAAATAACTGAAGTATATAATTGTCTCACCTGAAACAATCTTCTCCAAAACGTTGAGCCGATCTTTTCCATGGCACAATAAACAAACTGATGTTTCCGGTCAACAACAAAATGATTACGGACAATACTATCGCTGTTATGACCAATATAGGCACTTGCATTCTCCTTACAAACTGCTTGCATTATATCTCTTCTTTTTCGAAATTTGTCCCACAAATAATCATTCGAGTCCTGAAAGAATAAAACACGATTCTTTGACAGTTCAATTTGAAATAAATTCAGTTTTTCAAAAATTGAAAATAACAACATAAATTAAAGAGGGTAAATGAAATACTTAGCATTGCTTCCCCTTCGAAAGACGTCGATTGTAATCATCACGACAACCATGCATCGATTGATGAACTTGTGTAAATAACAAACTACCGAACTTACTGTGAATTTACTCTCTGCATATGCGCATTTCGGCAACTTATGTCTCTTCAGTGCATATCAAAATAAAGCTTTGGGACAAAAAATGAAATTTGCATTTCTTTGTTTACAAGTTAAATCTTCTACAAAGAAAACGAACGTCAGTGCTGCAATTTGAGTTGTTCATTAAAAAATCCATTATATATTGTATCTGAGACAGACGTTATTTAAGTGATGTAGCGAAGGTACCTTCAACTACACTTCCTGCAAAGACTGGTATATTTTTAAGTGAACATACCCACAAATTTCAGAAACTCAATATCTGGGTTTCGAGCTCAAGTATCCTTCATCTCGAAGTGATACTATGTATCTTGCGAAAAACTAGGTTTCTCATTCGAGATACAAAACCCTCGATAAAAACTCTCACTTGAGATCGAAATCGAGTTTAATATTAAATGGCATATTTTAATTCACAATCGTTAAGCTGATATCTGGACGAGACTAATTTTTTTGCTAAAAATCCTCAATCTTGATCGCGATTTGCAGATGTAATATTGCTGTGCTATTATTATAAATGGAGCAAGTCTGTATAAAGTTTTCTTTAAGCAATCTTTTTAGGTTACATGTTTAATATTTTATTTTGTTTAAAAAAAAACAACTAAAAATGGTATAGTTGGTATAAAAGGCCATAATTAAAAGGTAAAAAAAATATAAAGGTTAAAAACAATTAAAAATGACAAAAGGGAGAAAAAAGGGTTAAGAAGCCAATGTTTTGGTCAGTATGGCCTTCAACTGGGGATAAACGGACAGCTAATCGAAGAAAGATGTTTAAAAAAAACAGAGAAAGCAGACCAATGCGATAATTTTCTGGCGGGAATCGAGCGAGTATGTACCGAATGACGCCAATACAAACCAGCACAGTATTTGTTTTGAAAATGCTCGTTCTAAACTTTAAATTTACAATATTTACAATAAATGTATAAGACAAACAAATATATAATGTAGTTTATATTTATACTTACATTGAGCTTCTGATTTTCTCTTTTATTCAAGAAGGCTTCTGTAAATAATTATAGTATAACTAATTGACCGTCGTGAATATCAATAAAAATGTCACGAGTGCCGAACAACGCAGAAGGATTTAACGAGTTGCAGAACTTGTTCTGCAACGAGTTAAATCCACTGCGTTGATCAACACGAGTGATATTTTTATTGATATTCATGACGGCCGATTAGTTATGCTTTTTATTATATAGATTTTCTACTCAAAAACCGAGATTTTAGATGCGGATTATTTTTTTTCATTTCAATACGCCAGTTGTTTACTTGACGACGACATTGAAGAGACATTGTGACGTCGCTTCATTAAGACGTCATCCAGTGACTAGAAATCCTTTATTTTCACCGGTGACAATATGACATTTATTAATTTGAGAAAACCCCATAAATCACCGCTATCTATATAATAAATATATATATATATTTAAGAAGTGTTTATTTACAAATGAGAAGAACACGTGACCTAGACTGCAGTAAATTGGCGATTGTGCAGATTACCATTTCGACAACGTACAAATATATTTCTTTTCAAAGCAGATGAGAATCAACAATATGAAAGACCAAAGCAAAAAAATCAAAAAATACTTGAAGATTTGATATAGGACAAATAACTTAAAGCCTAAATGGTACGCCCAGAATAAGTTCTACGTAGAACTTTACGCGAGGGTGATACTCCTTAATTTTATAAAATTTTAAAAAATCGAGTTATCGCTTTTCCAGCCAGCGCCGAAGTTTTTGAATGGTGTTTAGAAGTTGGACAGTTAAACTTCGATGGCTCGAACGTGTGATACTTGCTTTCCAAGAAGCGGTGTAAATGAAATGTTGGTACTAAAAAACTCTTAAGATCTACTTTACATAATAAACTCTAGATCATTATCACTTTGTAACAACATCAAAACCATCGACTAATCCACACTTTATATACTACCAGTCATCACGAACAACTTAAATCTTGGCTGAAAGATTTAATTCATACATGTTTCTCCCGTAAGAATGGTGAACGAAGTTATAGGTACATTGTTACATGTAAAGATCAAGCTTAGCTTAGCTTTTACTTTGTGAAATATGACTCCAAATTGGAGAAATAATATACAGTAGAAGAAAGGATTAAAATGTAGAGTTTCTGATCGGCAATATATTTGTCCAGTTTTCAACAGACTTTCTGGGCACAAACTGAGCACCTTTTCTAGCCATCTGTTTCTCCACTCTTATTAGGCTTAATTCATCAAAGGGCTTCTTCAAAATAAAGATAAAAAACTAGCCAAATCCTTCAATTTGAGCATCCGTTATAAGATGATATTTTGTCACTAAAAAACCCCCGCATTTGTGATTTTCTTCGTCTGATCTATCCAAAAGAGCTCAAAATTAAGGATACTACAGATATTTCCACATCGGCTTCATTCCTTGACCTTCATTTTGAAATTGACAACTTTCAAATTAAGCTGTATGAAAAACCTGACGAGTTCACTTTTCGAAAAGTCAACTTCCCTTTTCTTTGTAGCAACATTCCATCAGCGCCAGCATATGGAATCTACATCTGTCAGCTCATTCGCTACTCAAGGACATGTGGTCGATACCTTGAACCCCTTGATAAAGCCCGATTGCTCATAAATAGGCTACTTAAACAATGGTATATTACCGCTAGCTTTAAATCATCACTACAGAAGTATTACGGTCGACATCACCATCTTGTGGACAGCTATGGGATATCTATTTCCAGATGACAACATACCTTTACCTTTAAAATTGTTGTTTCCTCTACCGGATTTGATTTTACTACCGGATTTTACATGTTCAACACAGCGAATGTCCTATAAGAAGCAGGAGATGCTTATTTTACCGGTGCACCTGATTCACCCATGGGTCCGTGTTGTTCATCTTAGTATATGTATGTGTGTCTTCATTTTTCTTTTCTGTGTCTTACTCGTGTTATGTTTTTCCAATGTTGCAATTGTCCTTGGATTGTTCGTTTTAGATTGACGGTTTGTTTCTCTCATACTTCTATAGATGAAACACCATGGATGTCTCAAAACCTTTTTTGTGGCCTATTTGTGTAAGGTTAACAGAGTTCGACCTTGATAGCTTGAACACCCTTCTCTGTAGCTCGAACACCCCTCTAGTTTGAACTGTTTTTGCTTGGGTGTTCGAACCATCGAAGTTCGACTGTATTTAATAGAAACGTTTCGATTAATACTACACTATACATATTAAGTATTTATTTTTAGTGGTACAGGTTTTAAAATAATGATATTAAGAGCTCTAGGTACAGTGGTTCCATAAGGTAATTAGTTAGTATTTCTGTGCAAAAGTGAAACTGATATTGTATAAGTACCATCAGTCCACTAGTTAAGAAAAAGAAGGGAAACGGGGAATGTGTCAAAGAGACAACGACCCTAAGGGGAGCAATAACAACTCAAAGCCACCATAAGATCTAGTTAGTATTTTTATACTGACTTTATGAAGGCTCACTATTTGAAGGATTTCTAGAACCCTATTTAAATTGATTAAGCATTCTTGACCAACTGAAATGGTAAAAAGAAATATATAGGTCTATGTGCTTTTATCAGGGATTGAAGACATTACAAAAATGGAAGGAAATTGACTTATCTGGATTTTCCCTTAACTTTACATTAGGGCTATTTTTTTGTCTTAAACCTAGGAAGTTCTACCACGAATTTTATGAAAACTTGTCAGGTGTCTTTATTTGACCTAAAGAAGATATTCATGAAATAAAATGTGGGGGTCCGTGTGCAAAATTCTTTAAGCCATTGAATCGGAAAAACTAGAGGAGTTCCGAAATCTGACACAAATTCAAAAATGTGAAGAGTGAGCCACCTTAAAAGTAACATTGCATGCAACTTATTCTTATATTTTTAATTCTAATATGGCTTCCTGTATTAGCTTTGTAAATATACTCATGTTATATTACCAATATAACACTCTTAGCACATGCGCAAAAGATGCATAGTTTCTGTTCCATATTTTGAATCTGTATTTCATTTTAACTGTCAAAATCTACCATCCACTACAATTTTTAATTAAATTTGTTTCCGAAATTCATTATGGAATTTTTTTCTACTTGAAAAGGCAATGTTCGGGACAAACTTTGATTTTCCTACTTGTGACGTCACAAATAGAATCGTAATGTCCGGTTCGTAAGCAGCGTTGGTTGGAAAATTTGAATGGAGATTCAGAGGACTTGAGGCATTTTCTACGGATGAAATAGCAATTAAATCAAACAAGAGTAAGTTTTTATTGTATTTGTGGAAAGTTTTTTGTCAGCGAGTTTGTTTATCAAAATCAAAATGTTACGGAACCATTAGTCGCTGCTCGCTTCGGATATAAAATAGATGAAATTTCCATATTAGAATCGAAATAAATCATACCCGCCAAATACTATATTGTCATTATAACATGGGCTTTCGTTTTTTTTCCATATTTTACCCCTCGCTAACGCTCGGGATAAAATATTTGCAAAAACAACTCAAGCCCATGTTATAATGACAATATAGTATGGCGGCCATGTTTTATTTCTCATTCTAATATGGCTTCCTGTATTAGCTTTGTAAATAGAGTCATGTTATAATACCAATATAACACTCTTAGCACATGCGCAAAAGATGCATAGTTTCTGTTGCATATTTTGAATCTATTTTTCATTTTAACTGTCAAAACCATCTGCCATCCACTAACAACTTTTTTAATTTAATTTGTTTCCATAATTCATTGTGGATTTCTTTACTTGAAAAGGCAATGTTCGGGACAAACTTTAATTTTCCTACTTGTGACGTCACAAATATCATCGTAATGTCCGGTTCGTAAGCAGCGTCGGTTGGAAAGTTTGAATGGAGATTAATAGGACTTCAGGCATTTTCTACAGTTAAATAAGCAATTTCATCAAACGAAAGTAATTTTTTGTTGTATTTGTGGAAAGTTTTTTGTCCGTGTATTTGTTTATCAAAATCAAAATGTTACGGAACCATTAGATAGTCGCTGCTCGCTTCGGGTATAAAATGGGTGAAATTTCCATATCAGAATCGAAATAAATCNTACCCGCCAAATACTATATTGTCATTATAACATGGGCTTTCGTTGTTTTTGCATATTTTACCCCTCGCTAACGCTCGGGATAAAATATTTGCAAAAACAACTCAAGCCCATGTTATAATGACAATATAGTATGGCGGCCATGTTTTATTTCTTAAATTTACTATATCAGAATGCATAAATCTTGAAAGCCAATTATCGTTTCGTTTTTATCATGTCATTTAAGTTGCTGTGATGGTTTCGCATATGTTTGGGTTCCGAAGACACCTAAGTCACTGCTTACAGAAACGTAGATATTATGCACTGGTATCATACCTAATGCTTTTAAGTTAACCAGGGAAATTGTACGCACACAATTAGATACATACGGGATTAGCAATGGAAATGTTGTTAACTTTGCCCAAGAACCAAAACGGACTATTGTTTACATGTATGTGTTTAGTGTTTAATGTATTTCTTTGGGCTTCGATGGTTCAGTACACAATTTTGAAATAATGGAAAAAGAAAAAATATATAAGTTTACATCAGAAATTTGTCCTAATTTTATAAACATATTTCCATATATATGCAGTTCTATATTACCATTTTTATCTCTTTCAAGTGAAACAACCACGTTCCCTTGTAACATCAGTACGACTATAAAACCAGTCATTGAAACAAGCAGTAATATAGCTCTGTATTTTCTAAGTGTCCGTTTCCTCGCCATCTTCCTTCGCAATAGAACAGTCTTCGTATCTTCTTTTCTACTGCATGGTAATGTATTTTAATTTAAGTGACTATCTCTGAAAAGAAAAAGGTAAATGAAAATATCTGAAGTTACTTACACTAAATATTAAGTACGATTTACACATACCATGACAGTGATCTTGTGCTGTGGTGTAGTAACATACATGTATAGGGTCTGTATGTCTCGTTTAATTCTGAAACTTACGGGTGCCTAAATTGTACCCGGAAGTTGCATTTTTAACAAACATACATGTTTCAAACAAAAATTGGAACGTCATAATCTGAAAACGTCATATTTTGGCGGGAAACGTTTTAAGATTAAAATTTAATCGTCACATCAGAATGTCACATGACGAGACTTACAGGTCCTATTTCGCTTCAAAAAAATCATCTCATCATTGAACATCGGAGAGATCGAGTTTGAGCCAGCGCACGATATGCAAATCGGTGTATCAGCATTGTTGATGAAATATGTGCAACATCAAAAACGCTGGCATAGGTTTTGTTTCTATTTTATTATTTTTATTAGGGAAGGAATTAAAATTACTTACAATTTTCGTAGAGCTTTAACGCCCCTTCACCATTACTTCGGCATTTTTATTTGAACCATAAAAAATATACCATATATAAGACCGTAACAATGAATCAACAATGTGCACGTGATACAGAGAAAATTTAAAAACCTGAGAATATATTGTCATTCCTGTCGATGTGACGTCACTACTTAATTGTTTAAAACTTTGCTCTTTTATTGCTTTCTGATTTCCGCAACTCGAATAATTGAATACCTCTCCGTATCCGTTTCTTTTATTCTCCAAATGGACCATTAGTTGTAAGTGAAATATATCCCAATTAGTGAATTATTCCGAAAAGATTTTAGTTTCTTGATGTTTGCTTCAATTTTAAATTGATTATTCATATAAAAGTTATTTATCTTATGTTTATCTTCAGTGATACTAAGTTTGTTTTATGTAATGTACATTTTCGATCTCTATTTTAAATGTTTACTCAGAAAATCGAAGTTATACATGTTTACTGAAAATATTGTATATGCTATAAAATTCAATGAAAGCGAGTCTGTATAGGGTCTGTAAGTCTCGTTCAAGTATGAAACTTCCGGGTATAAAAATTGTACCCGGAAGTTACATTTTTAACAAACACACATGACGTTTCAAACAAAAATTTGAACGTCATAATCTGAAAACGTCATATTATGGCGGGGAACGTTTTCAAATTTCAATTTTATCGTGAAATCACGGTGTCACCTGACGAGACTTACAGACCCTATATACATAAATGGGTCGAATGTACTTCTATTTCTTCTTGTTTATCAAAAGAAAAAATGTTTGCGTGTGATCACATATGATTTGCATTTTAGGAGAAAATTTGAAATCTACAATACAAAATGTTGATTGGATAAAGAGCAGAGGACCATACAATATAACTGAACTTAAAAATAAAATAGTAGTATCATGCATGGTACATTCACAGAATTACTCAATATTCTATATTTTGTAGGTCTAAATCTATTGGTACACCCAAACTAAATAAACTACAATGATCCTCTTCCCACTTTTTCTTTCATTGTCCAAGATATTTTTTACTTAGACAGACCCTTTTCGCAGCTTTAAATTTTGTTCCAAATTATATATTAAATAATAGTTGCTTAATTTTTGGATCTCCTGATTTATCTGATAACCAAAATGCGAAAGTTTTTGTTGCAGTACAAAACTATATCATTAAGAATAAAAGATTTACACCTTGACACCACAATAATTATCATTTATATTTTCTAGTGTCTAATGATGTTTAGATTTTCTTTTTGTTTTGCTGATTTTTTATTTCATTTTCTTTCTAGTATAACAGTGACAACAGTCAAAGTTACAGATATCGTTTCATGTATCAATATTTTTCGTACTGTAACTAGCTTTATTGTCATGTTTATTAAGTTGTATGTAATGAGGAACATATTTACATAGCATGTTAGCTTGTTTCTGAATCATTTTCTGTTTATGCTCTGTATAAACAACGGCAGTAGAATACCGAAGGAACAAAGGGGTGACATTCACAAAAATCGAAGTCCAAAGACAGGGCAAAAACGAGAACACAGAAAACAATGACGTTAGACACAAAAACAATGACGCCAGACAGACACAAAGCACAGAACCAGAAACCACAACATTCAGAACAAAGGCACTCACAGTGTGAACTCCAGTGAAACTGAGAGTGACATCAGGTGCTCCGGAAGGGTAAGCATGTCCTGCTCTGTTAACAGCACCCGTCACACTGTGAGTGATTCAATCCGGGAAAATGTCAAAGTCGGTAGTCAAATCCGGGAAGACGTGAATCTAGCTGAAAATGTCCACTTTCATTTGGGATACTGACACGTCATATCTTTCAATGATGCTATGGTGACGGCCATAGAATTTCTTGAGGGATGAAATTAACAAAGGTTGAACAAATCCCTGACTAAGCAGCTTTTGGGACAGTGTTTTTGCTCTGTTCAAAAAATCACTGTACAAACTACAAGCTCGACAGTAACGAATCAACTGTGAAATGTACACTCCATAGGCTGGAGAGGTAGGTATATTGCTGCTAAGAAAGGGAAAGTTCACAATGGGGAAATTAAAATCATCACGCTTGTCATATAGCTTAGATTTCAAACGTCCATCTTCGTCAATATACAATAAAAGATAAATTGAATATATGTATGCATATTTATATGAATAATATAAGTTTATGATCGCTATATGGTTATCAACACTGTCTGTCGAGCTGTAAAACATTGTGGGTCGACTAAGGAGACAATCGGTATTTCACTGAACACCAACCGCACATCTGCTTTGCATTTCTATAATACCTATAAATTTGTGCTAAGCCTTCTTTTGTCATAACACAAACATGCCCTTATTTTACGTTTCGATATATGGATAAGGTCCTTTTGATAGTCCATAAACTTGAAAGTCGGTTTCATATTAAAATCTTTTTCTCGAAATTACGAAAAACCGAGGACTTAAAATCAAATTAGATAAAACTTGATATACTCAGTTTCCTATTGTGAATTTCCCGATCTTAATAGTAACACCACATCTGTCCATGCAGATATATGTATGTGATGTGTTACACATACCTGTCAACTCTCCCGATTTCGTCGGGAAGCTCCCGATATTTTGTCAAAATATCACTTATTTTCCGCCAGCTATCAGTCTCCCGAGCGGGAGCTGAGAATCTCCCGATTTCCCAAAATCGCCTTACCTTTATTTCAATTTCAACTTACAATATGCTTGACCATCCCAGTACGAAACTTTGCCAACAGATGTGTAATACTTACCAAAAAAAATCAAAAACAACTGTTTTTTTTATTCAGGAAGTTGTGGCAAAGGGATTGAAATTGATAGTTCCTTCGCACTATGGTCGACATCGATTTGTTTATATTTGACTAAATTATTCTATACTAACTGTCGACTCACCTGGTCTATCTCCTTATAATGTCCAAATTTTTGATGTGACTGGTGGAGATTAGAATATAAGTAAAGGACGTTTCCTTGTACTTCAGTAGTCTCTCCCCCTCCTAATGAATGGACGGGGAGGAGGGTTAAAATGTATTCTTCAGCGATGAACAAATATAATTCCTCAATGAATCGGTTTCTGATGATGTCAGTTCTATATCGAATTTCTTTGTTTTAATATTTAAAATAGAAAAAATGTTAAGATTAATTTTTTATCACTGTAACCTTACCGTGAGGAAAACATTCTAGAATTACGATTAAGATAAGTTGTTTTACCTGAAGCTATCTTCCTTCTAAATGACAATGTGTTAGCTATACAATTTTGTTGATTTTCTATAAAGCTTTACATTTAGGACCAATTTCTACTTTAAATATTTACTGACAAAATCGACATATGTTATTTGTAGTTCTAAAGAAACAATAAAGTTTATTGGTATTATTATATCGTAAAAGATATAATTATATACTTGGTTAGATATCGATTTCCTTGAATAAAATATAAGACAAACAGTGCAACACGTTATTTTGAGCACAAACATTGAAACATTTCATATATTTACATTTTTTTAACAAAGAAATCAAGTTTTATCGCACTACAGCTGTTGACAACAATTTTGTTGGTTATAGCTTTCACCTATAAAGTACCCTGTAGTATTAGTATTTATATGTACAGGGTTTCATATAGATAATATAGACTGATTATTATTTATACAATTAAGCATAGTAACATAAACAATAGGTTTCACATGAACAAAAACGTTTCATGTCTTATTATTCTTATTATAATGATTGAAAAAAAAATATATATATCTATACCCATATACATTCTACTATATACATGTATATTTACACTTTACTTTTGGAATTCATAAATGTAATCGAACTACTTCATGTTTTGATGAGAAGGTTACATTCATTGAAGAGAATTGTCCAATAATACTATATATGAATTTATTTAAAGGGAGGTTTTACCTTGAAAAAGTGTCACCCTTATATGTAAAATAACAAAGACAAATCTACTCACTTATAAGATTTCAATTTATGTAAGAAATTCGAAATCCCTTTACATTATGCATAAAGCAATATTCATTCTTTAAATCATATAATTTTTAAATAAATTCATCTAGTACCCTTTTTTCAATGACTATATAAACTCTATATAGTTCCTATTTTCATCAACAGAACAAGGTAAATCCCCTCAGGCCATTACAGATTGATATACAATAGTATTGTTGGACAATTCAAAAGGACCATCATTGTTTAGATCAGTTATTTATAGCAATTCTCCAAACTTTTTCGCAATATATGCTGGTCTGTATCTATTGCTTTTTTATTACACCTACAGTTAAATGCAATTGCTGAATTGGTTATACAATAAGAACAAGTAGACCGTTAAGGTCATAGACAGGAGACAATAACTTAGAGCGCTACAACCGATTGAATAGAAACCACCCTTACATTGTAGCTTAAAAGGTCATTAATTCGTGATTCCTTCCCAATGTATTGAGGTACTGATTTTTTTTTTTTTTTATGTATAGTATTAGAAATGTACTCCGGTTTGAACACGACTCAGAAATCCCGTATTCAGTATCAGTAAAGTATTGTCTTGCGTATTATAGTAAGTAAGGTAGCTGAGATTTATTTGGAATATTTCGTCTACTTAAATGTTTTTATCGTTGGAAAAGAAAGTACAAAGTGGTGATTTTCGAACATAAATTTCATTTTGACTATACATTCATTTATACATTCATAGTTAGTCCACGAGGGTAATCACCAGCTCAGTAGTCAGTACTTCGGTGATGAGTCGAAAACCTATTTTGTTTTAAAACTTTCAATATCTAAATTTTACAAAATTTTGTCTAAAACTAAGGAGTATCTACCTCATGCATAGCTCTGTCTTAAGTTAAATTGTGGTTTATCTATGTAGGTGCTATTTGTTCTCTATCAGTTTTTACACTTATTTCGGTTTATGGACTTCCAAATTTTGATTTTAGCTGAACTGAAGAGACATAAGTTGTCGAAATGCGCATATGCAGAAACTAAATTAACAGTAACTTCTGTATTTTGTTATTCATACCATAAGTTTCACTATGACTCAAATATCGTACCATCATTATATTTGTTAACATTAAGTTTTGTTGAGTTTTATATAAAATTTTCATAGCATACTGTACACTACAGCCAGTGTTTTAGCTACTTTAAAGTTGCACACAATATGAATGGTGAATGAAAGGATATGAAGTAAATGCACACAAGACAAAGTCCCTACAAATACTATTAGTACATGGTAAAGAAAGCAAAGGAACAACGCTTTTAGTGTTGTTCTACATCTTGAAGTCACCATGAGGCCTTCAACAATGAGCTTAGCTCATTCCTCATAATAGTTTTGGGGCGTCCCCTAGCACCGGTTTGAGCGGAATTCTTTTCTAATTGTCGAACAACGCTACATCCATGTCTTTTCTGGTCATGGATGCGGGATCTTTGTGTACGATGTGTGTGGAATTCCGCATAATGTACGAAACTATTGATATCCTTGGTTAATAGTTTGTAAAAACATGAAGGTTCCTCAAAATACTAAAGAATGAAAAGCAGGACTGTAATTTTACTTCTTTTGCGAAAATATCATAATTCACATAAATTTGTCAAAGAAATGGTTAACACAACCCACAATAAATGCATTTGTTATATAAACCGTGTAAACAAATTGTTAGAAGGGGGCTTAAGAAGTCCCATCTCGATTTCCGTCGTTAAATTAAGCAAATCCCGAACAATTTTTTTTGTTGAAAAAATTGGGTTCCCGTATTTTTTTTTTCGAAAACTATTTATTTTGAACGTTCAACAAGTATAATTTCCAGGCATGTAATATGTACATGAACTCTCCTCATTGTTTGTTCAATTTTGATTTCTGTACAATGAAGTATAATGAAGTTTGCGCTTTTGTCTGTTTAGGAAACCATTGCCGTGTCCAGTTGGCACTTTCACCCCGATTTCCAGGCCGTTCAATAAAAAATTAAAAATAGCAAATCTCGGCGTCCAGAAAATGGAATCGCCCCCTCATACATCACACCTCGTAAAAATGATATTTTGCTCTTCTTTGTTTATTTTCCAATACATGTTAAAAAGTAATAATCTTTTACTTACCATAAAGGTATGAACATTTTTCGAAGTGATATGTAATCAAAGCTCACAGGAAAATGAGTTTCTCAAAATTCTGAAATGTTTTACTTATCAAAGCAACTTTGCACAAAATATCTTCAAATCAGACATGTTGAAAGAGTATACAATGTTACACGATGTATCTGATTACAAAAATTGTGTAATCTTGGAGAACTATCTGTTCCGGGTTTCGTTTCTTTTCAATGTACATACTCTTTTGTTTACAATCGTTTACTGTTTTAAATGTTGTAATGTATAACATAACATGATACGATTGGTTATTGTTTTATGTCGTCTATATAAATGACTAAATACGGAAGTTACTGTGAATTTAATTTCTGCATATGCGCATTTCGACAACTTATGTCTCTTACAGTCCACCAGCAGTGGCATCGACCCAGTGGTAGCAAATGACTAAATACCAAAGTTACTGTGAATTCAATTTCGGCATATGCGCATTTCGACAACTTATGTCTTTTCAGTGCAGATAAAATCTAAAGGTTTGGAAGACCATAAACTCAAAAATGTTTAAAAACTGAATGATAGAGAACAAATAACCAATATGATCTAAATGTAAAGCCAAAATCAGATAGGATAAATGTCACCAATACGATACTTTCGAGATAGGAACTCTTTTGAGTTTTATGACGTAAACAGGAGGAAAACTGGTACCAGATTTAATTACTGTCTGGTTCCATTCGCTCATTATTGGGATTACCCTCCAACCGGACACTTTTGATTTAAAAACAAATCGTATCAATTAACTTGAAATGTCCGTATCAAATGTTAGATGTGTCATGAGATGATTGCTGGCTACGTCCAAATCAAGATGAAGTTGCAAAAGGAAGAACACTCCATATTACAGGCACTAAAACAGGATAGAATCTACCACTATGGAAAATTATCCCTGTGACACAAGTAATTTCAGGTTTGAAAGGAGAAAATCGCTGACAAGTAAAGAAAATTAAACCTTGCAGCGCAACCAATTTTAGTCAGAAAGGTGTAAGGTGTTCAATAGGGTATCAAAGGGAATAAAGGTGTTCTCTGATGGCAGTGCGCCCAAAGCAAATTGGCTCGAAATTGTTTCGCAAAATCATACAATGTTAGCATTTTGCGGGGTTTGTCTAATTTATCTGTTTACTTGTGTTTTCATATCTGTTTGCTAGTTTTTCTTCCAGGGTTACAATGCAAACTAAAAATAGTTGCATTTGATGAAAAATTGCAGATCATTGAAAACTTTTTCGAAGCCTATAAAACTGCATGACTACACTATGTCTTGTAAACATGATAAAATTGATGCTGCAGAAATTATTTGGACAATAATTTTCTTCTATGAGTCTTTTGGTCGGGAAACGGATGTGATTGCAAAAGCACTTTGGCAGTTAAATAAATTTTTGTTTACGAGTAAAACAGAAACATAGATGTAGCATTGCTCAACATTTAGCAATGAATTCTACTTGAACCGGTTCTAGGGGTCGTTTTTAACTACTGTCAGATATGACCAAAGCTCATTGTTGAAGGCCTTGTGGTGACTTCAAGATGAAGAACAACAATAAAGGCGTTGTTCCATTTTTCGTTTTAACATTTATTTGTAAGACCTTGAAGTATATACAAAACTCATTGTTGAAGGCCCAATGGTTACTGCACTGCAAGATGAATGTCAACAATAAAGGAGTTGTTCAATTGCTTGGGACTACCATGTATTGGTAAAAGAGACTTATCTATTGTGCATGTACTGTATATCCTTTCATTGGTTTAATAGCTTTTTCTGGAATCTTATAATTAAGATTTTATGAAGGGAGTCTAAATGTCAGATAAGATGTAGCTAGGATTAAAAACATTTCAAAGCATTTCGAAGACCCTTTTTATAAGGATCAAATTTAAAAAAAAAATAGGAAACCTGTGAGCAAAGCTCATTAGTAATAATTAATAATTTGCATGATAAAGTTTAAATCTTTTTTTCAGATCAAAATCTGCAGAAACCATGTTTTGCTACGGGAAACCCTCCAAATCAAATAAAATTAAATTCTGAAAAAGAAGGGACATTTAAAACTAGCTAAAAGCACTGACTAGTTTTTCTGGAGATTGGATTGGGATATGTGTTAGTGCAGCGGCCAGGCCTATTCAAAAAATGATTTAATGCATCATCGAACACATACCTGATTTATATATCATTTCAAAGCAGAAACATCAAAGTACATTTTTATTGAGGTCGTCAAAATATTTCTTGGCACCATTAGGCAAAAAGCAGGATCAAAGATCACTACCATCAGAATGTCTCTATTTGAAGTTATAAAAACCCGACAAAATAATTAGCACAAAAGTTATTCTATTTTACATAAAAGTATATGAAATATTTGAGTGTACATTGCAGTAAAAGTATTAAGAGCAGGAACTAACCGAATCCGGAAATATGACGTAAAAATGACGTCAACAACAATAATTTTGTTTTGGAGTACGATATTACATTTTAAGTTGTATGTAAGATGACCTTGACCTAAAAAAATTATCAAAATGGCGTTCATTTATTTCCTAATTAACACGATAACACTATTCCTACACAAAATCACTTGATATGTAAATGCTGTAAAGTGCTGTCTCATCATATGCAATATCGACCATATTTCATGTTTTGGCACACCTGTACAAAGGGTCTTGTTGTATCGTAGATTTTCATCAGAATCTTCAACAAAGGAAAAATAACCCAATTTAAAAGCATCAGCATATTATATCAACCCTTTTTCACTCTATAGTGATAAATAAGTTAGTACGAATGGTCCTCGTATCGACCCACCCACAATGAGCTTTTATAATCTTCGCCTCACCACAGTCTTTCAGTTAAGTATATCTGATGCATTTACAACTACATCGTTGTAACTATGAACGACGAATTTTTTATTGTTAATGTTAACAAATAAGACATCCCCGCCATGAGTTTTAATTCGGAAACCCAATTTTAACAAAGTTAGAAAAACAAGGAAATATGTTTTTGAGACAATTTATTGGTTTCACTTATGTCAACTAAAATTCTTGTCTCTACAATTAATCAAGACATACATCAATTCGCATATGCACCAAAATTAATTATCATCATCTAGGGTCTCTTAACATTACAAAACAGCAAAAAGTATTACAACAAGATTCGTTTCCTTGGCAAAGACAAAGCTCAGTACAAGATAACTTCTGCGCCAAACATATGCATTCTTCAGAGCTTTCCTCCTCTCTGTCCATAAAATAGCGGTGAACCTATTGAGGGTTTCGCTAGACAAGATGACACCCAAACCTTTGTGTGCAATGCTAATCTCAGAACATGCTGTCTGAAAGCTGCCTCATACAGAGGAAGGAGAACTAATCTGGAGCCTTTTGTGTTGGACAAAAATTAACGTAGTTTGTTCAAACTCGGAGGTCATATCACAGCCTGATAATGCATGGAAGAAGGAACAACAGGAGGAATACTTATGAAAGTAGAAACAACTGAGCGCTGATGTCATGGATTGAAATATACCTTCAACTGCCTTTGCTGACGCTAAATGTTCAAATCTGAGCTCCACTGTGTTTTTCGTTTCAAGGAAGAAGTGGACCAAAGGAACAAAGATGTCTGTTATTGACAATAATCTGATCTTCCAGATGCTTTGCTTGGAAAGTCTGTCAATGCATAGAGTGTATAGTGCAATTCTTGTTTCGGCTCCCTCCTGTTATCTACACAATCAATACAATTAGATACTCCATTTTTGTCAATAATTTTCATTGATTTGGAATCAACGACAGTGCTAGCAAGAACTACAGCTTGCCCGATTTTAGAAAATACTTGCCAGATGTCTCGTCATACTTCAGTGTGTATAACCCAGTGAATCGGATAAGAGCTTGTATGTTCTGATTTGACCACAAACTAGAAGTTATGTGGTCCACTGTACCACAAATGAATACCCCTCTTCCAAAGCGTAATACAATTCTTTAAACAGTTGTTCAGACCAAATTTGAAATCGCCCCCACTCATACAAGCCAAGACAACAGGAAGTGGTAATACAGCATTAGATCACTCATGGTTAAACATCAAAGAATTAGCAAACAGGAAGTGCATGCACAAAAGACCTGTAAATGGCTTACACATTACAACTCATTATTATAAATCTCCTGTCCAAAAATTTGATATCATTCCCACAATACGGCAGACCTCAAAATAGCTTACACGCTACAACTCATTATTTTAAAGCTCCAGTCCTAATTTGAAATTATTTCCACCCATACAATTCAAGTGAACTGCCACGAACATTTCTTATCCATAGTGTGTTATAGCAAAATTTCAACATATCGGCAAACAGGATGTAGTAACACTGCAGACCCGAAAAAAGTTACACGTTACAACTCATCATAATCAAGCTTCTGACCAAATATGAAATCATTCCAACGTATACGAGTTGAGAAATCTGTGACAAAAATTTCTCATCCATAGCCTGTTATAATAAAACTTCGTAGTTGCAACACGGCAGACCCGAAAATAGCTTACATGTAACAACTCATTATAATCAAGCTGCTGACCAAATATGAAATTATTCCAACCTTTGTTAATTTCATCCCTCAAGAAATTCTATGGCCGACACCATAGCATCATTGACAGATATGACGTGTCAGTATCCCAAATGAAAGTGGACATTTTCAGCTAGATTCACGTCTTCCCGGATTTGACTACCGACTTTGACATTTTCCCGGATTGAATCACCCACAGTGTGACGGGTGCTATTAACAGAGCAGGACATGCTTACCCTTCCGGAGCACCTGATGTCACTCTCATTTTCACTGGAGTTCACACTGTGAGTGCCTTTGTTCTGAATGTTGTGGTTTCTGGTTCTGTGCTTTGTGTCTGTCTGGCGTCATTGTTTTTGTGTCTAACGTCATTGTTTTCTGTGTTCTCGTTTTTTCCCTGTCTTTGGACTTCGATTTTTGTGAATTTCATCCCTTTGTTCCTTCGGTGTTCTACTGCTGTTGTTTCCAACATACACAAGCTGAAAAAAACGTCTCATCCATAGTGTGTAATATTAAAACTTCAACCTATTTGCAAACAGAAACATTACGACAGACCCGAAAACAACATACACGTTACAACTCATTATAATCAAGCTTCTGACTAAATATGAAATAATTCCAACGGAAACAAGCTGAGAAAGCTATGACGAAAATTTCTCATCCATAGTCTGTTATAGTAAAACTTCAACATATCGGCAAACAGGAAATAGCATTACGACAGACCCGAATTATAAATCAATAAAATAAAAATTCAATATATACAACAATGTACACCAGGAAATATTTTTAAAATGTTCATTATTTAACGAATTGCATATATAACAGAATCAATTAAAGGTCAGTATCAGAAGCAAATATGTTAAAGATTTCAAAATATTTTATTCTTATATGCCGAAATGCTCAGCATCTCAACATATACGTTTCTTCGGATTCATCTAAATCGCATATAGGACAATGATAATTATTTGTCATATGCATTTGGACCAATTACATATTTAGGTGTAGGCAATTTGTTCTTGCAAGCAACTTTAATTAAATGAAAGGTGTCATACTTGCATGTGCCCGGCTAGATGTAGTAAAAACCCAATATAATGCCTGTAAGTGTTCTAGTTACAGAGAAATGAACAAAATCAATGAACCCTAAATTGATATTAAGGCTACATAGCAGGTATGAAACTGGCAAGCACCAACCTAGATGTAGCAATAGACCAAATAATGTGCTGTAGCTAAATAATTGAAAAAGTAGTGATAAAAGTCAATGAACCATGAAATCGAGGTCAAGGCTACATGACAGGTGTCAGCCTGGCATACCCCCGCAAAGTTGTAGCAAGAGATTGTATATCTTTACACTAAAATGCCTCAGAAATTGACTTGAATGTAAAACTGTCAGGAAATTTACAAAGTCATTGAACCATACAATGAGGTCGAGGTCAATGTACGAGCAGCAGACTGGCGCGTACCGACTTAGATACAACAATTACTAAATACAATCGATCTTTGTATTACAAATTCAGAGAAATCATCTTGTTTGTGAAACTATGTCGCAATTTTTATGAAGTCATAGAACCATGAAGACAAGGTCAAGGTCATCTGAAACATGCGATGCTGGAAAGTTCACACTATCAGCTACCTGTGGACAAAAGATGGTGCATATAAGTAATATACTTTCAAAGTTATTTAGGTTATCAATAAAGTGTTCGACACATCATTTGTCACCGCAGAAAAGAAATACCTATGTCTCGCCTTCAGTGACTTTCGTCGCAGACGAGACAAAAAATCGGAATTAAAAAACCTAAAATGTTGAAATTGCAAAAAAAAATGTCATGTAAATAATTCATATTATTTAGATTAAATAGGTTGCAACATTTTATAAAATAAGATCGCGTGGGTCTAAAATCAAAAAGCAAACAAGTTTAAAATAACCACTCCTCAATGGGAATTTTACAAAATCGTGCCGTACGAATCATAGACGACCTCTTGAAATTGAAAGTAGACACATCAGAGATTAACATATATAAAAACTAGCTGTGTGTTAGGAGAGTGCATTAAACTCCTAAACTAAGCCACTTTTATTGACTTAGCCGCTGCACTATGTCATGAGGGTCTTCTATTGGTATTTTTGACAAGTTTTAACTTTTATTTCCAATAATCAAAAAATTAAAAGAACTAATCTTCATCTAAATGTGAATATAAAATAACAAAATTAGATACATAATCTATATAACAATGTTATGTCAACAGTTTAGCGTCTCAAAAATACTCACAATCTAATCATAGAGCTACACATGTACTACTAAAAATCTACCACTAGACTACTGCACGAACTACTACACTGCTTGATTGATCATTGTCGCCCTTTCTTTTCAGTGTTAAACTGCTTGTTTGGCGTTAAATTAAACCAAGACGCCAACAATAAGCATTCTAAATAAATTCAATTTGCCTACTAAGCAACTATAGATACGAATGATTGGATTATCAGACAAAGGGGCTCGTAATGATAGGTTTGTAACTATGGATTTAGTACATTAAAAGGCTCTAGTTGAGACTTTTCCTGTAGACTCGTTTTCTTTTTGTGAACTTTTTCTGTTGAAACCTAAATCTACGTACATTAAAAAAAATTACATTCTATACGAAGATGTTTTAATCAAGATCAAATGAAACGCGAATTGTTTAGTGGAGCTTAAGCTATAGTATATAATGTAATATCTTTCATATTATTCCATAGCTGTAGCTCCACTAATTAAAGATAGGAAAACCCAACGAAGGCCTGAAATTTGGTATGATTTTAAGATCTGCATATTATGTCATTCCCTTTTACATTAGATTAAAATAAGCGAATTATCTTGGAAAAATATCAAAGAAAATCCCAAATTAATATATTTTCCGATTTTGAAAATATCGGCATCATCATGTATTGCCTATTGTGTTCCTTGCAAATAATATACGCATTAGATTTAATTTTTCATAAAGAATTAACAGATACGGAAAAAAATGCCTACCTTCAATTTATAAGTAGTCTAAAACCAACGTTAAAGATTGTTTCTCAACATCGCTATGACATATCCTTTTTCGACTAGTTTCAGAAACTAGTTATAAATGAATATGCCTTTATATACGACTTTACAGTGTTAGAATGGGGGTGAAAAAAATTGTGTGTAATTGCGTACCCAGTCTAGTATAACGATAGCAATTATCACCACAGTGGTGGGGGAATTCAAAATTTAACAAATAAGTGAAACGTTCAATTTGGTATACTTTAATCACAGGTGACCGAAAATTAATGGATATATTTATAAAAGATTTTTTTTCTTTTATTTTGTTTTTATCATATGATGAGGAGTCTTAACAAAACATACTATCACAACCTTCACTGTGTAGTTACAATTACGATAAATTAAATGTTTGGGGCAAATATGTATTATATGACGGTTTGGTTGCAAAGTAAAAAAAAATGTTATGGGGAATAAAGCATACAATAGGGATTCAAATGAGCTTATGACAAAGCTAATTAAAGAAAAATCTTTTTTTTTTCTTTTCTTCTTTTTTCAATCTTTCACTCAATAATGTAAACGATTGCCGTCAATCACTAGTAAAAGATTAAGATGCTTCTGACACTGATATTTAGATATGTTTTGCTTCAGGAGGTTCGCTCCTCATCTTTTGTGATTTTTCTGTCAGATTTTCGGAATCCTCGGGTTTTGTCCATTTAAAAGCATTATAATTTTTGCCCATTGACCCCCTTATTTTTTTCCATAATTTCATTTTATACATCTTTGAGAACATTCTGTGAAAATTTCATTGAATTCTATTTAATCTGTCACATTCATTCATGGTCAAACCTTGTTAATCTTAATCCTATGAAAAATCAGTGGAGTTCAGTTTCCCGCAAAATTTTCAATCACTTAAATCTCAAAAACGAGATCATCAACCTATCAATTTTTTTCACTTAAACCACTTCTTTTTTTTATTTTCTTACAAAAAATCATGTTTATTTGAAATCCTTGTTATTTTCAAATAGAGTAGCGAACCCTCTTAATTCACAAACATCATGAATTACAATTTCCTTTTGTGTATCTCTTTTTAACTGGAAATCAAAGAACTACATTAACTACAAGGCTTGCTTGATGTTTAGATCTGTATCTCATAATTGACAACGAATTTTTGACAAACATGACGTAATGTTTTCTGTTGTTAATTTCCTTTATCTGAGTATTCACATTTCTTCTGCTTCTGCATACGGCGTAAATGTATATATTTTTCTTAGATATGGTGTACTTGTACATGAGATTATATCTCATTTGGACACTTTGGTTATAACTTTTATCCAAATTTTTATTTATTCTAAGACCTACGGTTAACTCCACCGTCATAGTTTTGTCCTTAGCCTCTATTTGATATTATTGATTATTCTGATTTCGTATGGTTTTATGCATTTTAAATATTTTGAAATTAAGGATTTCATATCTTTGGGTTCTAGTACTGCTGATGACGAATTAATTTCCCAAATGGTCATAAAGCTCATGTAAATTAATTGCTGTTGGAGCTAACATATGTGTCATGGTCTCATGTTCATTTAGTCCATATCCTTTCGTAAAATAATCATTAGATACAAAATCGCTAGAGCATCTATCCAGCACTAGACTTTACAAATATATTCTTATTACTAACTACCGAAGTCCGCTTCCATAAAATTTAGTAAGAACGCTTTAAAATGACAGTTGGTGAGATCTATTCCACATTGAAATAATCTCGGGATTTACGTGTTGAAAGGTAAGATAAGCCATAAAGGCAACAGATTTGGTTCGCAATAAAATAGAAGGATGATATCAACGAAATGAAGTAAAGTTAATTGCACGTTCAGCGAAACCCCCAATTTCAAGTCCATCAAAAAAGTAAAGAGTTCTTCAAAGTGCATATTGCCTACCTCAAGTAAAATACAGAAAGGGACATACTGATCATTGTGATAGTAGTGATATATCTGATAGTTAGCTTTATTCAAGGGTTTATCATAAATTGAAAAAAAAACATTCTCTAAATTTTATTATAGATACATTGACTTATTAAGGAAATTTGGTTCTACATGCAGGGCTTTTATACAACAGGGCATTTCAAATCCAAACCTCTATGGAAATATCATTTACAAAGCGCATAAATTCAAAAATTGTCCTTCCAAACTTTTTAATCCGATGAACAAACTTATTCATAAAGGATATAAATTCAGCATTGTTATTAAATCTTAACTTCTGGTTTTTTCGTTGGCAAAAATATTGATCAGCTCCTAAATGCTTTATACCGTAAATAAATTAAAACAGTTTTTCATCTTTGCAGTATTTGGCATTGCACAAGATCATGTTCTTTCATAATTGATGATGTTGTTATACGAAATCTATTCAGAAGTATTTCAATTGAAGATTCATATGTAAGAAGGCTTGATATCAAATTCAACGGAAATTATGTCCTTAGCTAGCTGTCAGTACCTGCGAGCATTTGTCAGGACAGTACCTATGTGTATTGTCCTCATGTTTTATGTATTTCATTGCAAAGGTACTCGTCTTGATAAGTTGAACTTTTTTCTAGTTTTAATTTTACTCTGAGACTTTGTGTGTATTTATTTTTTAGCCATTCCCACAAATAGGGGAAGGGTTTGGATCCTACAAAACGAGTTTAACCCCACCGCAATTTTTGCGCCTGTCCCAAGTCAGGAATATGTTGGTCATTGGCTTGTCCTTGTCTTCTTATAAAATTTTAGCTTCTTGATATTCGGGTTATTGGATGTGGTTTGTTTCCACTGATTTATTCGTTTATTTTACTTTTTGGTTGCCATTTAGGGCTTGCTATATGGTGTGAGGTTCCTCACTGTGTTGAAGACCGTATGGTGACCCCTAGATGGTTTTAACCTGGAGATGGGATGTTGTCTTCTTGACATTTACCCCATTTCCTTTCTTTTTCATATCTGACATAGTACAGTCGGGAAAAGGCTAGTTAACTAGGCAAGATCTCAAATTTTTCAATAGAAAAAACTAAGTGTATGATTTTATAATCAATTTGCCAAGAAATGAAAAAAAAATATTTGTATGTCACTCCAAAAGTTACCAACCTAACCTTACCAGGATATATTGATTAATATACGATGAATTGAGTGATACGTTTTAGAAAATTCAATCGGATTGGGGTAATCCTCAAGTCTCAAACGTCATGATTCCTTTTGCAGCTGATATTTTAATGATTCATAAAAGTTTAAATTCATTGTTTTTCTTGTTACGAACAATTTGTGTAGACTTTTAAATACAGTGTCAACTGAATGCATCCTGTTGCCAAAACAGACTGTATATAACTATATTTAAATGAATTCATCGAAAGACATAACAATTTCGCTTTTGAATGTTGAATTGTAAGATTCATTTATCTTTTTGGCGTATAAAGGATTACTCGTATTTTGTAACGTCTATTACTCAATACTGAACTTACTGCAAATCCCGTTTCTGCATATTGCCATTTCGACAACTCATGTCTCTTCAGTGCAGATTTAGACGACCATAAACTCATAAGAGTTTTATAAAAATTGAAAAATCTTACCCCTATCCTTCGTAATTTTTATGATTTTTCTCGAAATTATGTACGTTCAACGGTCCTTAGAAACCAATATGTTTTTCATTTCATAATTCTTGGAATTGCTTTTAGTCTGTTAATGTCCTTTCCTAAATATTAAGCATGTTAAGATAATGTAAATATATTTTGAATGATCAAACTATCACTTTCAAATAGACAAATAAAAAACATCTTCGAATATTTTCGTTTTGTCCCTTTTTGTCTCATCTTATCTAAGAGTGGTTCAAATTCATGAAAAGATGGAATAAAATGGAACTACATAATGTCTTCTTTACAGCTGGCACAAATTATGGCAGTTTTGAAGTACTATAAACTTCCTACATCCATAAAACTTACCCCTACCCCAACAAATTTAATCTAAAATTGTCAATTTTTTGTCTATCTTCGCATAAGAATTACCAGAACACGCAAATTGTGTGTTGTATATGACAAGGTTGCATGAATTATATTGTGCTTACGTATCTTAACAGCCATTTGTTGACTTAAACTCGATATCTTGCCCGAAATTTATGAAATATGGGCTTTTTCTACATTTCAGATTTATCCAAAGTTCTCTGTTCAATCGTTGTACATTCAAAATCTGGAGGATTATTGCAGATATGCCAATTCATTGTTCTTAGGGATATATAAGCTGTCTTAAAAAATTGCTTAAAAAAATAAGGAGTGTTTAATGTGACTCTGAATACCGAAAATCTTACCCCTACCCCAACAAATTTTCCCTAAAGTTGTTATTTTTTTTTTCTATACGTTCGCATAAAAATAAACAGAACACGCAAAATGTGTGTTGTATATGACAAAGTTGCATGAATTACTTTATGATTTGCTATCTTAACAGCCATTTGTCGACTTAAACTCAATATTTATCCCAAAATTAATGAAAAATGGGAATTTTGAACATTTCAGATTTTTCCAAAATCCACTGTTAAATCGTTCAAATCCTGAGGATATATCTTCAGATTTGCCATCTAATTGATCTAAGCGATACATTGGTGTCTTAAAACATTGTTTAGAAAAACAAGGAGTGTTTAATGTGACTCTGAATACCGAAAATATTACCCCTACCCCAACACCTTTTCCCTAAAACTGTCAATTTTATGTCTTTGTTCGCATAAAAATAACCAGAAAACGAATAATCTATGTTATATATGACAATTTTGCATGAATAACATCATGATTTGGTATTTTAACAGCCATTTGTTGACTTAAACTCAGTATTTTGCCCAAAATTGATGAAAATTGGGGATTTTCTGTATTTCAAATTTCCAGCGTTTAGTCGTAATTTATGTCAAATCTGGAGGATATGTCGGCAGATATGCCATTTAATTGTTCTGTGCGATACATTAGTTGTCTTAAAACATTGCTTAGAAAAGCAAAGAGTGTTAAATGTGACTCTAAATACCTAAAATCTTACCCCTACCCAAACAAATTCACCTTAAAGTAGTCAATTTTTTTGTCTATATTCGCATAAAAATAACCAAAACCCGCAAAGTCTGCATTGGATATAAAAATGTTGCATTAATCTTATCATAATTGTCATTTTAAGTCCCACTTTTCAGATTAAACTTAATATTTGGTACAAAATTGATGAAACATCGGAATTTTCAGCATTTCAGATTTGTCCATAATTCACTTTTAAATAGTTATATGTGGCAAATCTGGTGGATTTATCTGCAGGCATGCCAATTCAATGTTCTTAGGGATATATAAGTTATCTTAAAACAATGTGTAGAAAAACCAGGGGCGTTCATTGTAACTCTAAATACCGAATATTTTACCCCTACCCCAAGAAAATGATGCTAAAAATGCCAAAAATATGTCTGTCTGTACATATATATATGAACAAAACAAACTAATATTTTTACTTTCTTTTAAAAAATGATTTGATATATCGCAATATGCAATTTTAACGCAGAAAATATGAGTAAGATTGAATATTTTGGGCGATTTTCATGGAAAATGGGAATTTTTCAGCATTTCGGAATGTTACAAATTTCAAAGTTCAATTGTTGTATAACTGTCCATAAACCACGCGCATGATCTTATTTGTTATATATGGGAGTCTCTGTGCATTTTTGTGTTTGAAATGTTATATTATTGGACCTTAATACAATGTTCAGGCTTTTCAAGCTGAATAAAATGAAATAAATTGTGTTGATTTTTTTTTTGGGGGGGGGGGAGGGGTATTATGTTTGAAATTAATGAGAGTTTAGTTAGTCTAAAATGTTCAAAAGCATTCTTTCTAATAGCTTAGATATAGCGAAACAATTTTTCATCAACATTTTTACGTTAGATACCTAATTCGTGAAGTTTTTACATCTCTACGTCAAATTAGCAATAATTCTGAAAAACGGAAAATTCCCATTTTTCATAAAATTTCGAGCAGAAGGGCCAAAAAGGCCCCTTAAAAATTTTGAATCTACTTAAATGGGCTTCTGTCAGCTTTAGTGCAATACACACAATAATTTGCATTAGACATTATCTTTTTATCATTTAGAGCCTGAATATTTTAAATTCGATATATATTCAAATTTATACGATCCAGAAGTAAGAAAGATATCTAAAATTCCGAAAATTTCCATTTTTCAAAAATTTTATACCGAAAAACCGAAAATCAAAATTTTAAGGATTTTAATGGTCTTATTTTTCAACATTGTATCACAACTGATAAATTAGGCATAAAAACTAGATCAAATGATGAGATTTATTTATCTGAAAGGAATTGAAAGCTTAAAAATCTTCTTTTTTCGCTATTTTTGGCAGAGGGAGGGGTATACTTTTTGCATCCCCAGATCATAAAACTAGCGTAATGTGCCCAAACTTGTGTTCATTGTAATGTATATTAAAAAAGCTTCTATTTGATGCCAAATTTCAGTACATCTTACTTATCTACATTAAAATTATGGAGCTTAAAAGATAAAATTAAGAATAAAGCTAAAATACAAGAATTTTGTCTGGTGTACTATAAAAGTGGTACTGTACTGTCTATGCGTGCAGGTTATATTCGTGTTAACATGTTTTATTTTGAAAAGGGGATATAAAAGAACTGAAAAAAAAATCGGTCTGGATCATAAGCGGGGTGGGGGTGCACGGAAAGTGATTTCAGCCCATGGCCTATAATGTGGGGTATTAATGCCGCAATGTACTTTTAAAGATACAAAAAAGAAAACTTACTATTTGAAAAAAATTGTAGATCCTACTCAAGGAAAACAAATCGTTGCTCCCTAAAGTTTAGATAAATAATGAATGGGTAAATAAATTTGAAGTATTTTAAAAGAAGTACATAGCGTTTGCTAACTCCACAGTTACAGTAAAGCCCAAGTGAGCTCAAAGCAAATTTCACAACCGTGAAAAAATCTGAGGCATAAATATTTCTATTTGTGTGTTTGCTATTCATTGCAATCATAGCAATCCACATTTTCGTGTCACAAAAAATACTGTAAAAGTCTAACCTTTTTTTTCTTTATTTTATGCTTAAATTTTAAATATTGATTACAAAGTATGAATCGGAAATAATTTTAAATATCTACGTGATTATTCCAAGTAAATGAGGAATCCGGAAACAATTGAAATACAAGAAAAAGATAACGACATTTAAAATTTGAATATGTGTCATGGCGCTTAACAATATCTAATGATTAAGAAGATAATCATGCAGTGTTGTATAGGATTTGAAGGGAATAATTACTGTCAAAACAATTTCACTAGACGAAAATAAATACCTTTTATTATGTGAGGTCTTAAAGATTGTATAGTTTTATAAATATATGTATGTATTGTTTTCATCGGCGATGCGACATTTGGCAATGGTTTCAGATTGTGGAAATTTAAATTGAATATTCATTATTAAGTGAAAAAAAATGGGTTGCACCCAAAGTTTAACATTTTCATTTCATTGGCTATGTATGATCAAAACGAACTTTAGCCACAAAGACGCATTCCCGCTTTATACACACACTGATTATTATATTTGTGTTAAAAATGAAACGATTGATTGATTGATTAATGTTTTATGCCAACTTCAGCAATATTTCAGCTATACTGTGGCGAGAAAAATGAAACGATATAGAGTAACTGTACAAGAGACAAAGTCTCTACAGATACATGGTAGAACCAACAATGGAACGACGTTTTGTTGTTCTTCAACTTGAAATCACAATGTAGCCTTCAACAACTACCTTTGCTCATACCTCAGTAAGTTTAAGATGGCTACCAGCACCAGTATGAGCGTAATTCGTTGCTTAAATTCGAACAACGCTGCATCCCTTTTTGTATTTATTCATGGATGCAGGAAATTAACTGGCAAAACGTTCTTACAACAACCTTCACCAGCCGTCTTCAGCTGCCCGACGAAAAGATGTTCCTTTGATCTCTTGGATTATTGAATATTATGCTTAAAACGTTACACTGCTTGAGCGACCACAGAAAAAGGCGCTTGAGGTAGATACACGTTATTGTGCTGCGCAATTTGATCGCACATTTTAGAATAAGGAGTCGGATACGGGTGAGGTTTGATTTTCTAACCAGAACAGTAATTTGACAATTTTCCTTTGAGACGTTACAATTGATTGACAGATTTGAAGAGTCATATTTTAGCCACTTTGTCGCAAATTAGTTCCCTTTTCCAGAAAATAATGTTTAATCCGGACACTTTTTTAAAATATCTCCGTTAAAAGCATGGTGACATATACACTTTTTCATTGTAATCAATACATCATATGACAAACTATCTATTCACAAATATTAGATAACAGGATCATTTCAATTAAGCTGAAAATTGCCTTTCCATATGTTTCCCGTGCATTCTTTGTTAAATTTGGTAAAAAAAAATTGCAAAAAAGAGCAAACTTGGACCTAAAGTCTAGAAAAAAAACAAGCATTGTGACCCAAACTTTTTATTGCAAATTTCGGCTAGGTAGGATTGGTTCTTCAGTTGTGCCGACTTATAGCAAAATCTCGTGGATATGAATATTAGTGTTTATCTACCTTAACAGCGTACTGCTTGTTACAGGTAGCGGTCCAGAACCCTAATTATTTTTATCAATTATCTGAAAATGAATGGAAATGTAATTGTATCGGTTTGAAATTCTCTGGGGAACAATTACTTCTTTAACAAAACTGTCCCACATATCATACAATTGTAAAACCCAGATTTTTCCATGTTTGCGATAAAAATGCAGATTAATTTTATTACTTTAATAACAATGTGATATTTCACGAAAGGATATGGAGTAAATGAATATGAGACCATAACACATATGTTAACTTCGACTGCAATAAAGTTTTATGAGATCAAGGATCATGTAATCTTATCATATGTACTGACAGTTGTACACACATGTAAACAATGAAATGTATATATATTGAGTACATGCATTTGAGATGAAGTCTCTACAAATTCAATTTAAATCCAAGCAATGAGACAATGCTTTTATTGTTGTTCTTCACCTTGAAGTCACCGTGATGCCTTCAACAATGGGCTTTGATTATAACTCATAGCAAGTTCACAACGGTCCCTACAGCACCGGTTTGAACGGAATTCATTGCTAGATCCCAACAACGCTACATCCATGTGAATTTTCTCCACACCTGCCAACTTTTGAAAATTTTGATGGGGTTTTTATTCGTGAGACATCTCTAAGCATTCAATGTAACCTATAAAAGATACTTGAAATCCACTTCTTCATGAAATAACAATCATAATGCAATAATCGAATGAACGTTTGTTAAGCAAGGAAGAAATACTTGCTCTCTTGAAATTCAACTTCGGTGCACTCATGGGGGTAGACCCTATAAATAGGGAGAGTTGGTAGGTGTGTTTCCCCCAGGGATGCGGGATAGTCAACAAACATTAAAATTAACTAAACGTGTTCTTACAATTGCTGTTATCTACAAGAATCGCATAAGATTAACTTACCTTAACTACCCCCTTATAAGGAGCCCCTTAAGTGTCATGTTGGAAATATTAGTAAATTTTAGTCCATTCAATCAAAAGTAAATTTTCGTCCATTCAATCAAAAGTAACAACATTTTTTCGAATCTATAAATGCAATGATAACTCCCGTATACATCAAAGAATAATTCTGATTTTAAGGCTTTTAAAGATATTGCTTTGGTTTTGGAAACAATACTTGACTTCAGTTGTAACTATTTCGCAGCTAAATTTTGAACAACATGATATGAAATATAGAAATGACACTTTATATATATATTGACAATAAAACAATTAATCTATGTATAACTCAATATACTTAACAATGTCACAATTTCAAGAGTCATTTTATCTTTCGGTTTAGCCTAGGTCATACACCTAATAAATATTTATTATTTTTTGTTGGTTAATATTCAGTAAAAGGTCTGCACTTGTGAACAAGTAGAAATTTTAAACAATTCGAAGTAAAGATAAATACAAAAATTATTTAATATGCCTATTTCCCCAGCGTATGGAGTGTATATTTCACGGTTGGTTCATTACTGTAGAGCTTGTAATTCATGCAGTTACTTTGTGAAAAGAAAAAAAAGCACTGTCAAAATAACTGCTGAGTCACTGATATGTACATCCTTTAGTGCGAATGGACATTTTCAGCTAGATTCATGTCTTCCTGGATTTGATATTACCAGTTTTGACTTTACCCTGTACTGACTCGCTGACAGTTTGACTGGTGCTGTATACAGAGCAGGACATGCTTACCCTTCCTCAGCACCTGATGTTTTTGAGAGTTCACATTGTTGGTGTTTTAGTTTTGAGTAACGTATTTGTGATGTTCGTGTGTTTGTGGGTGTGTCGTGTCTTTATTCATTTGTTTTCTGATGTTCTCGTTTTTTGTTTGTTTGTTTGTTTTTTTGTTTTTTGTTTTTTTTTGCCCTGTCTCTGGACTTTTATTTATGTAATCTTGGGCTTTGTTCCATCAGTATTCTACTGTCATTGTTTAAAAAAATAAATTACAAAAATGAAAATAAAAAAAATGCATATTATAAGTTTATACCTATGGGACGACATCCAAATGAACAAGTAAATGATTCAAGTACGGTGGCTAGTTTAGGACATCGAATTACTTTTTTTTTTGTTTTTGTTTGTTTTTGTTTTTGTTTTGTTTTGTTTTGTTTTTTTTGTTTGTTTTTATTTTTGTTTTTTGTTTTGTTTTGTTTTGTTTTTGTTTTTTTATAACGAGATAGGAGTTCGTTATAACGAGAAACTATTTCGTTATAATGAGAAACTATGCCGCTATAATGAGATACTATGCCGTTATAATGAGATACTTTGTCGCTATAACAAGATACTATGTCGTTATAACTTGATGATGAGTTGTTGTATCCAGATAAAAAAATACTTGGATGTGCTCATTCAGCCACCGTATTATAGAACTTCATTTTTTTATTTTTTTTTTATTTTTTACATGTAAGATACTTTTAGTATTACAGTTCTGTTTACTTAGATCAGTGTCTAGATTCTGTCTTATCTCTTTGATTTATTTGCTTTTGCTATGTAGTTTACGGGTCTACGACTGACTTTTCAAAATTGTGAAGAATGGAAATTTTTAAATTTAATTCATCCACAATACATGCGTGTTATGACATTCGTTATTTTAACAGAAAGTAAATAATAACAAGTAAATTCATAAAACTGTTCTATCAGATTATAGATGACGTTGTTTAATAATGTACAATAGTTACTATTCACTCGATTATAATATTGGAAATTGCCATGTCAGAATCGAAACAAATATTTTAGTTGTTTTTACAAATATGTCATCCAGCCTGACCGAAGGCCAAAAATCATTTAAGCTATCTTTACGTTATTTGATTCATCGCGATGTTAGCATTGTCAGCTTGTGATGTTCAATGGAAGACACCAGCGCGTATTGATACTCAATGCAATGCAGTACACAATAATTACAGAGTGTGCATCTACAGATCATTTCAAAAATGCATTTCAATGTATGTAATATTTTTTCAATTCGTCAGTTACCGGTCATTGTGTATGAATCCTGTATCAGTTCGGGTATTCACCAGCCCAGTAGTCAGTACTTCGGTGCTGACCCGAAAGCCGAACCTTGCAATATCTAAAATTTTGTAAATTTTGTTGAAAACTAAGGAGTATCTCCCTCATGCAAAGCTCTGTCCTTAGCAGATTTTGGCTTTACTTTTAGATCATATTGGGCATTTGTTCTCTATCAGTCTTTGTAACATATTTGACTTTATGGTCTTCCAAACGTTTAGATTTTATCTGCACTGAAGAGACATAAGTTGTCGAAATGCGCATATGCAGAATTTAAATTTACAGTAACTTCGGTATTTAGTTATTTTATACATTTCATAGATCGGATTAGATTATTTCTTTTAGTTCATGTAAATCCCGCTCAAGGAAATACACCATTTTAAATGGAACCATATCAGGACCATTGTAGCCAAGTTTTCGTCAACTGGTCCTACCAAGAGGCACTTCAGATACATAGTCGTACATCCTCTTCTTTTTGCACACACACACACACACAATGCATTGTACACCATAAATGTATATGTTCCACAGAATGGTGATGGTTATTTGTTAAGAACCCTTTTAAGATGTACTCTGGTTATTCGGATCGTTATAAATTTGATGACTACACGAAAAGTTGGAAGAATCAAACAGTTCTACATAAATGTATTCACTAACTTTTTTCCTGTGATCGCGTTTGTAGTTAATAACAAACATGATTTCCTGTTTGCAAATACAAGTCAGCCAGATCAGCGAATTGGGTACATTTGTTCCTTTGCAAATGACTCAGTTTAATTTTGCAAGAACATTAAGTGCTTTATAGGAACTTGTCTACACAAAATACGGAATCAATATTGTGCATAGATGCAACGAAAAATATGCCTGACACCTAGTCGTTGGAAATATACTGATACAGTACGTTTATCTGTTTTGCTTTCAAAACACAATTGTTTGCTACAACTGTCATTATTTTGCAGTTGAAATGGTTGGAAATATAGATCTGATACATTATTCATTGACAATAGAACAGTAAATTACTTATTATCATTCTGTATCCCCTACAACATAAGGCCGTATTTACTTAATATCACAATTTCAAGAGTTATTGTCAGTTTAACATACATGTAGGTCATTAACCATTTATTATATAGGAGTTAATTCACAGATAAAAGTCACGAAACGCTCAGCACCATTAATAATAATGAATCCTTTTATGCATTTATTCTATGCTCTGAGAATATTTAAGCTGTCCAATATATAGCCAATTATAAATTTACAGTTAGTCGTTTATATAGAATGTTATACATTACAATAACAAATGAAGGGATATGGAGTAAAAGCAAATGAGACATCTCAACAAATACGTGGGAAAACAAGCAATGGAACAACGCTTTTATTGTTGTTCTTCATCTTGAAGTCACCTTGAGGCCTTCAACAATGAGTATGCTCAAGACGGCCCCTAGCACCGGTTTGAGCGGATTCATTGCTGGATGTCGAGCAACGCTACATCCATGTTTATTATGTCATGGATGCGGGATCGTCAACAAATATAAAATCAACTGGCAAAGAATTCTCACATTGCTGTCATCCGTTGCTTAACAATTATTCATCAATTGTACATAACAAATAAAATAAAATAAAAACTAAACAGAAAGACATCAAGATATGGTATAATCTGGTGGGTCATTAATGGCTTCAATAGCCCTAATTTTCAATTCTATAAATGGATGCAAAATTCCATTCAAACTTACACACTTTTATTTTTCCTTTTTGCGTCTTCATGGCAACTGTCACTATTTTGGAAAATCTCAGATTAGATTTCAATATTACATCATTGTAAAATTTCATCAAAATCGGTGTACATTTAACTCTGTTGCCTTTTCCGTTTCCATTGAGTTTGGTGGTTTTGAAAACTATATGACGATAGGTTCCAGCTTTCTATTAAGTTCAATTTGATATCCTAACTTTTCCCATCTATTTGAACTAATCCGGACAGGGCGGAAAGAGAAAATATAAAAAGTTCGCAAGTCAAAAAAAAAGTATCATAAACGATTTCCCATCATATATCTGGGCATTAAGAGACCCTCTTAAAAATAAGCAAGGGTAGAGTTCCCCTTATAATCTATTTTATAAATACTGCTGAAATCAGATCATCTTTTATATCAGAAAACCTTCTTTTCTCAAAATTTCTGGTTTAGTCTTCATGGCAAACAAATGCTCTACTATTCCTTACCCTATTTCAAAACAAACTTCAGCAGTGATTCCCCTTATACCTTTATAATCTAAGTAATACACAATGCTGTCATCAAAATATAATTTTCAGCTCAAAACAATTTCAATTTTTCCCTTTGCTTTCTATGGCAACGGTACCCATTTAAATTTCCAATGCTGTGGAACTCTATCTTACATAACACACAACCTTTGTATGAAGTTTCATGGAAACATTAGTAAATTTCCTGTCATTCAAAAGTTACAACATTTTTTGTCGAATCTATATTAACTCCCGTATGCATCAAAGAATAATTCTTATATTAAGGCTTTGAAAGATATTGCTTTGGTTTGGGAAACAAGAGTGATAACATCTGTGTAAAATTTCGTCAAAATCGTAGTACATTTAACTTTGTTGCCTTTTTCCCGTTTCTATTGCCACTGGTGCTTTTTGAAAATTATATTACAATATGTTCCAACTTTCTACAAAAGTCAAATTTAATACCTAACTCTACGTATACAACTCATCCGGACAGGGCGGAAACAGAAAGAGCAACACTGAGTTATAACTGTGTTCGCAAACAAAAAAAAAGTCTCACAAACAATCTCCCGTTTGATATCTAGGCATTAAGACACCTTCTTCAAAAGCAAAGGTTTTCAATGAATATTGCTGAAATCAGAGCATCCATTTTATTAGATGATCTGCTTTTTTCAAAATTTCTGGTTTAGTTTTCATCGCAAAAAAAAACGCTCTACTATCCGTTACAGCCAATTTCAGACCCTGTTTCAAATAAAATCTGAGCAGGGATTCCCCTTATAATATAAGTAATAAACATTGCTGTAATCAAAATATAATTTTCAACAAAAATAACTCTTTTCTCAAATTTCAATTTTTGGTTTGGTTTTCCATGGCAACAGTGCCTATTTTAAAACTTCTAATGCCTTGGAACTCTATCTCACATAACACATAAGGTTTCATGGAGCTAGTGATAATGATTTCTGAGCAACAGTTAAAAACAAGTGAAAACATTCAAAATGTCATTTTCCCGTAGAGTTACTATGGAAGACCCCATCCCTTTTAACCCTCATGTACCCTTAATGAACATTACGCTGACAACTTTTTGTATGTTGCACATCTAGGATAAAAGACGGCAATCTCCTACAAAGTTTGAAAGTTCTAGGTTTAATAATTTATGAGATCTGGGTCGGTCAAGGTCATCCGGACGAGAACTATAATAAAAAGAACGCAACAAAAACAATAGGTCGCCAAATTCGTTTTGGAGAACTAACAAATTACAAAAACTAATGAAAAAAAACGAGATCTACACAAACTTCGTTTGTGATCCGTTTGTAATAAAATGATAACAATACAAGTTACATATTTTGTGTCAGTAACAATAATACTTGATTCAATTAAAACACAACACAAAAACCATCGCAATTTATTAAATATATTAAATTTGTAAACAACAGAAAACGTCTTCCTATGACTGAAAGTTTCAATCACATGCTAAAAACCGCTACATATCTCAACTAGTTATCGAGTCGTTATCGTATTTGGAAGGTTTGAATACGATTTGGTAAGTTAATAAATAAACCTGACATCTCCAGAAACTAAAAGTATCTGTCGGTGTGTACCATTCCTACATTGTCTTTTTAAAAGACGTCAGCTAATATTTAAGGGAAGCCGGATCTGCGTTACTTGATCATACAATGTTAATCCAGATTAGAACAGAAATAAAATATATGCAATTTACCTAGTGTCGACGTTTCTTTGCAACTTCCATAATGCAAACGGCTAAAACAAAACATTTACTTTATTGCTTGAAACCCGAAGTTGTGTTGCATTGTTCAAATTAGATGGATGCTTAACAATCCGGTATACCAAAATAAAATAAAAATCTTAAGAAAATTCTGAAAAACATGATCACATGCTGAGAACAAATTATGTCAAGTCAAGAAGATGGAGGCGGTAGGTAACGTACATAGTGTAGGTCTATAAGATTGAGACAGTCAATTTGTTGCGATACTAATACCAATATTATTATAATATCGATATACTCTGGATGACGATCACCAATGCAATATTCCGAAATGTTATGTCAGTGAAACTTTCGATTACACATTTTTCGGATGGTAAATTCCAATAGCTTCTATGGATTGAAAATGCAGCATTAACAGCAAATGCAAACTATCATTATTTTTACTTTGTTCATTCAAAAAATATTTGAATTTGGTTTTAAAATACGGCTAGACCTGTAAAGGAATTAGCAGAATCTGATGAGTGTATTGTGGTGTAGCTTTGGAGTAATCTAGGAAAACTGTCACCCTCACACCAGATATTATAATAAATATTCCTATATTTTGCCAAGTTACAATCAACACTTACCTCAGATTTTTCGGCAAATTTGCCAGATGACTTCTTTGTTTTTGCAACGTACACAATTATTATAAAAGTTTTATGCGTATCCTGTATCGGAGTTATCCATATTAAATATTGGATTAAGTATGTTGAAATCCTAGTCTAGATTTAAATAGGATATACATGTAGTATGATTAAGTCATTGTAATCGAAAGCTTGTATCAATTACTGATTTAGTTGAGGAAGGGGGCTGTTCTAAATATAATAAGTTTTAAGGGGGTTTGCTCCTCATGCTTTGGTATTTCTGTCAGATTTTCGGAAACCTCTAGATTTATCCATTGAAAGTATGATAATTTTTCGCCCATGGACCCCTTATTGTATTTTAATTCATGTAATTTCGTATTAAACACACGCATGAGCATTCTGATGAAATTAAAAAAAAAATCTGTATCATTTATAAACGGGGAAACCTTGCTGGTTGAAAAGCTATGAAAAATCTAGAAGAGTTCAGTTTCCACCAAATTTTCAACCACTTATATCTCAAAAACGAGATATTTTTTCGCTTCTTATTTCAATTTTCTAACAAAAATTACAGTCACCCATTATTTATTCTCAGATTGAGGAGCAAACCTACTTAACTTTCACTTTTTGTCACAACTTAATTAACTTCATCTTCGGTTTGAAGTATCGTATCTTAATTTTACAACTATTAGATGGTATATTGCTAACAGAATTATTGAACTTTTGATTTTTTTAATGCTAGACATTATTATTATTAAGTAAATTGTTCGATTGATATGTGTATCATGTCAGACTGTGTGACATTGCATTAACAATGCCAACTCTGAATCTGTTCACATTCTATCACGAAGTCGCAAAACAAAAAGATTAGCTGAAAAAACGCAACGGAAAATCATATAGCTCAGATCAACTTTTCATCACTCACTTGTGATGTTAGTGGTCCGTGTAACACTTAACAATTCAAAATTCTATAACTTTTTGAAATATTAATATTTTAAAAGTTTGACCAAAAATCTACAATATTGAAATTTCGAAATGAAGAAAAAGTTTAAAATTTTGAATATTTAATCAAATTATTAAAATTTGAATACATTTTAACTTTTACATTTTTGGACATTTGATCAAACTTCGAAATTTGTAATCTGAACTTTTGTTTTTGATTATTTCGCTTTTTAAATGTTTCGAGTTTTCGAGTTTTGACTAAAATACAAAACTTATAAAAATCACTAATAGGTTACTGTTATTTCCGATATATGAGCTATAGGCGAATGTAATCAATAATCCGCAGACCCCATTTTCTCCAAACCTGTGAAAACTTGATGATATTTCAGTTTTAACCTTGACTTAAGTTAGACGGTAGGGCTAGGGTGAATAGGGAACAGGGAGACTAATTTACATTTATGTGTTCTTTTGTTTTCTTAATAAACTATGAGGACCTCTATATTGCATCTAGCTTTTAAAAGTATCGACGAAGATATATACATTTATCTATCCGTTATATCTGTGTGTATTTGTATTTTATTCAAAGCTTATGTTTCGAGCTTAAACAAGTACATGAAGGTGAGTCCCAATGGGTATAAGCAGGAGGCGAGATTAACCTTTTTTATGCGAGCTGGAAACGGGATCTTTGAAAAAAGTGCATGTGAAAATAGGAAAGGATGTCCATCCTGATGCGGGAACCGCTGATTTAGCCTGATTTTAGCGGACTCTTTAAGAGTCTTTGTAAAATATTTCCTGCCCGGGAAAGTAAAGAAAATTTGACGGGATTTCTTTTCAGGTACCCCATTCAGACCCAATAAAGACATCTGCACCAATGACGCCAATTTTCATCCTATTATTCTACAGAGATATGATCGAATCTAAATTAGACGGCAAAATTCGTAATGGAACAACTATTTTACTGTAGTGCCAGTGTCAGCCTAGTATGACTTTGAAAAATATTATGTCTGCCACTTTTAAGTCCAAAGAGCTGTGTGTGTCTTCTTTTCAGGAGTAGTTCTGAGGATAATTAAGATAACTTTCTAAATTCAACACCACTTCTCATAAAGAAAGTCGAAAAATAGCATCCGTTCGTTCAAGTTGCACTTATTTCAAAGTTAAATGAAATAGTTTTGATACGCAACTTCACAGAAATGGTTTTGATACGCAACTTCACAGAAATGATAGTCTTTGAAAAATCGATTTGAAAAAAAAACTTAACCGATCACTACTATCCAGAGAATTATCGAACAAATAAACTGCTTCTAATTTGACTTTTACTTCATTGTTCACGACAAACAATCCATCCACATTAATTGTAGTTTGAATTCACACATGTGTTATGGTCTCGTGTACATTCTTTCCGTATCATTTCGTAAAATATTGTCCATTTTCTATCTTTTCTTTTATTACTTTGCATGTTTACCCCAAACCTGTGTCAGAAGTTCTTGTAAAAACTCAAAACCAGACCATGGAAGTCCTGTTCGTCAAACCATTTCAAGCGCATCAGCAACACCAAACTATCTTATTTAGGAGTTCTGCATGCCTATGTTTATGTCGTTTCTATGTTCCTCTTTGGACTAAGCAGTACGTGAACACTTTTGATTTCTTACATGTACTTCCACCGAATGGTACATAATACGTAGATCGATATACAATGTGGTGACAAAGAAACAATTTTATAATAAGATTGATACTTCCAACCATGAACATTTTATTCATAGACTGCTTGGGTGGAATTTGTTTCCATGTACGACAGCTATACAAACGCTACTCTGTCTAAAATAATAGATGCCGAAGTTACTGTGAATTTGTTTTCTGCATACGCGCATTTCGACAACTTATGTCTCTTCAGTGCTGATAAAATCTAAACATATGGAAGACCATAAACTCAAAGATGTTCAAAAACTGACAATGGAACAAATAACCAATATGATCTAAATGTAAAGCCAAAATCAGCTTAAGACAGAGCTTTGCGTGAGGGAGATACTTCTTAGTTTTCAAAAAAAAAAATACAATAATTTTATATTGCAAGGTTCCAAATAGAATCGGATTTCGGATCAGCACCAAAGTACTGACTACTGGGCTGGTGAATACTCTCGGAGACTAACTGTCCACCAGCAGAGGCATCGACCCAGTGGTAACAAATAACAAAATACCGAAGTTACTGTGAATTTGTTTTCTGCATATGAGTATTTCGACAACTTATGTCTCTTCAGTGCAGATAAAATCTAAACATTTGGAAAACCATTAACTCAAAGATTTTCAAAACTGATAGAGAACAAATAACCAATATGATCTAAATGAAAAGCCATAATCAGCTAAGGACAGAACTTTGCATGAGGGAGATACTCCTTAGTTTTCAACAAAATTTACAAAAATTTTGATATTGCAAGGTCTACTTTATATGACATCAAGCTGTGTTGCAACATATATTTTTTTAATTTTTAATTTTGTAAAAGCATACCATAGTGATGATTCAGGCCTTCTAGGCCAGGTGAGCTAAAAAAAATCATTGTCCAAAAAAAAAAAGAGGTATCAATCTTCGGAACCAAGCCTCTTGATTGGCTGAGAGACTTTGCCATGCGTGAAGGCATCTTGAAACAAATTCCACCCTACAGTGATATAGGCGGTAGAACACGGTATATTATATAAGTAATATGTTCATTGTTGGAAGTATTGGTCTTATTATTAAATGGATTCTTTGTCACCGCTCGGTATGTCGATCTACGTTTTATGTACCATTTGGTGGCAGTACATGAAAGAAATCAAAAGTATCCACGTACTGCTAAGTCCAAAGAGGAAATGGGGTATTACCGATCAGAGCGGTCAAGAGCCGAAATCCAAGAGACAAAAAGACAAATCAGGTGGATCCACCGGCAAAATTGTCGACCAGAATGGCCCTGACTTGGTACGGGCATTCTAAAAGAAATTCCGGGTTAAACCGGTTTTTATGGCTCGCAAAACCCCCTTCCACTGCAATAATGTCCGGTAGCAACTCAACAGCAATTGCCATTGAAAGGTCTAAACAGTCAACAGAAATGGTCATCCTAGTATAAAGTAAAGTAAAGAAAGAATCTTGAATCAGAGTTAGGTCCGAAACTTCAAAGATAGAACCGGGTCTCATGTACATTCTCTCCGTATCATTTCGTAAAATATTGTATATCTTTTGTCTTTTCCCTTATTATTTTGCATATTTACACCAAGCCTCTGTCAGACTCT
>MJUU01049832.1:17584-44453 GCA_002080025.1 Modiolus philippinarum
TGTTTCCCATTGGTAGCCAATTTGCATAAGGTGCAGACTTGAAGGACATCTGTTTTGAAGGGGACTATCTAAGATACATTGTGACTAGCAAAGTTGTTTCAGATAAGGAATTCTTTATATGCTCTTTCCATACAGTCGTGTAAAAAATTAAGTTCCCGCAGATGGCCATGTTGGATGACATTTAGGCATAAAAGTCAGCACCTCATAAGCATCATTAATGCCAAGTTCTGTTCAAATCCATTCAGTTTTCAAGGTTAATTTCATCAACTGCTCTCTAAAGGCTTTAATTAATAAAATCTTTAACATTAAGAAGTCTATGAAGCTGAAAAACTACTTCTATTCCACATTCATGTCAGCACAGGTTATAGTGATTAAACACTATAATCCCTTTAAGACACAATGTATTTATATAGGAAAATCATTATGACATGATATAAGGTAAAGATTAAGAAAGTAGTTTAGCAAAAAATTGTAGAAATTTGCACAAAACACTGTTTTTGCTGTTAATTATAAAGCTTAAAAGAGACAAGTTAACCAGAGAAGATTTTAACATAGAATTTAAAGGGAAATAACCAATTAACCATATGGCATTGGAAAAAAAAATGGTGAAAAACGGCCAATAAATCATACACAAGCCTTTGGATTTTCTTCAAAATTTCAGAGTGTGTAGATCTTGATACGCTGAACATTTTTTTAATTTACACTTTACCTCTATCTTTTACAGTTTTTGAAATAAAAAATAAAAAATGCACAAATTTTGAAAAATTCACGGAAAAAGGGCTATAACTCTCAGACGGAATTTCCGATTTTCTTCAAAGTTGCAGACCAGATAGATCTCGGCATTCTGAACAATTTTACCCCATGTCGGATTTTTGATATCTGCAACGCTTTTGAGTTATCTCCCAAAAACAGCGATTTACCCCTATGTTCTATTTTTAGTAACAGCAGCCATGTTGTTTTGTTTTCAGACTCCTCGGATACAATTTTGAAACTACATACGTCCCTGGTGATTATCCAGGCCAAGTTTGGGTTTAAATTGGCTCAGTAGTTTCAGAGGAGAAGATTTTTGAAAAAAAGTTTACGACGGACGACGGATGGACGGACGGACGACGAACGACGGACGCCAAGTGACGGCAAAAGCTCACCCTGGCATAGCCAGGTGAGCTAAAAAGAAAGGAAATGGGAAAAATATCGAGGAGACAACATCCCATATCCAGGTTAAATCCAGGGTTGGCCGGAATACCAGTGGCGGTAATACCGGGAATTACCGTCCGGGAAAATACTGCTTATTTTCAAAAGTGGGAAATACTGGGAAATATGAAAAAAATGACTCAAGTCCGTTTGACACAAAAATACTCTTAACCATTTGTTTATTACTATTTTGCAAAATTTATATATCCTTTAAAAATGTGTTTGAAATACATTTAATTAATTTTTCAAGTAATAAACAGGTGTTTTTTTTTCATATTATTTCAAAATCTAGGTAGTTATGAAAACATTCCTTTATAGTCTGTGGGCTGGAAACACTTTCCGTGTACCCACCCATTTCCGAACCAGACCGGTTTTTTCAGTCCTTCTATGTCCCCTCTTCAAAATAAAACATGTTAACACTAACATAACCTGCACGCATAGACAGTATATGGCCACTTTTATAGTACACCCGAAAAATTATTGTATTTTCGTTTTTACGTAAGTTTCATCTTTTAAGTTCCATAATTTTTTACGGATAAGTAATATGTACTGAAATTTGATATCAAATTAAAGCTAATTTAATATGCTTTACAGTGAACACAAGTTTGGGTACTTTATGCCCATTTTATGACCTGGGGATACAAAAAATCTACCCCTACCCCCGCAAAAAATTGCGAAAATGTCGAATTTAGGCTGTCAGTGCCTTTCAGATAAACAACCCTCGTCATTTAATCTAGTTTTTATGCCTAACTTATCAGTTGTGATACAATGTTGGAAAATAAAACTATTGAAAATTTGATTTTCGGTATAAAATTTTTCGGAGTTTTAGATTTTTCACAATTTCGCCTTTTTGACTTAAGGGTCGTAAAAATCTGAATATATATTTAATAATTGCCGATGCAATAATAATTTATGATATGTTAGCAACAAATTGTACCCACATATTTCAGTTTCAGACGTATTATAGGTTCATAAATGTCAAAATTAGCACCCCTCCCCCTAAACATTAAGAGAGAATTTGAAATATTCAGGCTCTAAATGATAAGAAGATAACGTTTAATGGCAATTCTAGCGTGTGTTTTACTTAAACTGACATGCAGAAGATCATTTAAGTAGATTAAAACTTTTCAAAAAGGTCTCTTTTCGACTCTTCAGAATTTCTGCTGTTTTGACTTTGAGATGCAAATACTTCATGAAATTGATATATAACTTAAAAATGTTAATTAAATATCGTTTCATTATATCTAAGCAATTAGAAAGAATGCTTTTAAGCCTTCTAGACTAACTACAGTCTCACAAATTACAAACATATTACCCCTTACCAAAACATACTCAACACATTTTTTTTTCATTTTATTAAGCTTAAAAAGCTTAAACATTGTATAAAGGTGCAATAACATATCATTTACACAGAGCCTCCCATATATCAAAAATAAGATCATGTGCCCGGTTTATAGGCAGTTATTCAGTGATTTAACTTTGAATTTCGGAAAATTCTGAAATACTGAAAATTCCCATTTTTCACGATAATCGTCCAAACTTTTTGGTGTCAAAATTACATCTTATAATGTATCAAATGCATCTTTTGCAAAGAAAGTAAAACATTGGTATGCTTTGTTCATTTATATATAAGGACAGTCGTATTATGGAGATTTTTAAGTTACATTTTGTTTGGGTAGGGGTAAGATTTTCAGTATTTAGAGTCAAATTGAACACTACTTATTTTTCTAAACAGTGTTTTTAAATAACATATGTATCGGTTGAGACAATAAATTGGCATATCTGCAGATAAATCCCCCAGATTTGCCACATATTACGATTTAAAAGACAGTGAACTTTGAACAAATCTGAAATGCTAAAAATTTCATCATTTTTCATCAATTTTGGTCAAAATATTGAGTTCAAGCTAACAACTGGGATTAGAAATACCAAATCATGATAGTATTCATGCATCTTTGTTATGTGGAACGCAGAATTTGCGTGTGGTGGTTATTTTTAGAAACAAGTAATTGCCATATCTGCAGATATATTCTATAGATTTGATACATATTGCGATTTAACAGTTAACTATGGACAAATCTGAAATGATGAAAATTCACATTTTTCATCAATTTGGGGAGAAATATTGAGTTTTAGTCGACTAATGGGTGTTAAAATACCAAATCATGATGTAATTCATGCAAAATTGTCATATTCAACACGCATTTTTCATGTTCTGGTTATTTTTATGCAAACATAGACCAAAAATCACCAATTTCAGGGAAAATTTGTTGGGGTAGGGGTAAGATTTTTGGTATTTAGAGTCACATATAACACTCCTTGTTTTTCTAAACAATGTTTTAAGACAATTTATGTATTGCTTAGGACAATTAAATGGCATATCTGCAGATATATCTACACATTTGACATATATTGCGATTTAACGATGAGAATACGGACAAATCTGAAATGTTGAAAATTTCCATTTTTCATATATTTTGGGAGAAATATTGAGTTTTGATCGACCAATGGCTGTTGAAATATCACATTCTGATGTTATTCATGCATTATTGTCATATACAACACATGTTTTGCGTGGTCTGGTTATTTTTATGTGAACATAAACAAAAAATTGACAATTTCAGTGAAAATTTGTTGGGATAGGGGTAAGATTTTTTGTAATCACAGTCACATTTAACACTCCTTGTATTTCTTAGCAATGTTTTAAGAAAACAAATGTGTGTCGCTTGGTACAATTAATTGGCATAGTAAACTGTTGCAGAAATATTCTCAAGATTTGGCATATATAACGATATAGCAGTGGACTTTGGACAATTCTGAAATGTTGAAAATTCCCATTTTTCACCAATTTCAGGCAAAATATTGAGTTTAAGCCAACAAATGGCTGTTAAAATATAAAATCATAATATAATTTATGCAACATTGTCCTATACAACACACATTTGCGTCTTCTGGTTATTTTTATGCGAAAATAGACAAAAAATTGACAGTTTTAGAGTAAATTTGTTGGGGTAGGGGTAAGTTTTATTGATATATGATGTATAGATTACCTATAAATGGCCATTATTTTTATGGTTTTAAAGTGAATATAATCACCTTTCATTTGATACCTATTTTAAATGATATTTGTTTACTAAGAAATAATATAAGGCAAAAGAAAGACAAAACTTATTCAAAAACAAAATTATTCAAATGTCCCTGTATTTGGTATATTTTAAAATAAAATTTTTGTCATTTAAAATATGTTAACATTGTCTTAACATGTTTTATTGAACAAAAAAGATTGAAAAGCTAAAAACAATTTTCAGAATCGGGAATTTAGATGTACTTGGGGTTCTCTAGACCATCAAACTTACGCAATTTCAATGAAAATATCAGTTTTTTCGTCAATATTTTTCATTTGGGTAGGGGTACGTTTGATTGCGAAATGGAACGTATTGGGCATAAAAATTGTAAAAACTTGGATTCTCTGTAAAGCTCATACAATACGCAATCATTTAAAACCTCGTTTTTATAACTTGAAGGCGTTTTGTCAACATTCTGAAAGAAAACTTGAAAGAAAAACAAAATTTTCCAAAATTTCGGTAGGTGGGTCTAAAAATGGGGCAAATTCCACAAGTGCGTGCAAGTTATGCTCGTGTGAACATGTTTTATTTTGCAGAGGGGATGTATGCCGACTCAAAAAAATGGATGGGGTTCGGAAGTGGGGGGGGGGGGGATGCACCGGGGGTTATTCCAGCCCATGGACTATTATGAATCATTTTGATGTATTGAAAAATTGAACATACCTACACATTTGACAAAGGACAAGGTGCGATAAGGGGTTGATTTGGCCTATGATTTCAGAGAATTTTTAAGTTGAACCACAAGATTTTCTTCCATGTTCGTTTCAGAGCTTAGATCCCATTTATAGAAAAAATACAAAAGTTAGAATCAATGACGTCACAATATGTATAGTTCTGACGTCATGAAAAGGCTACTTTTGAGCATTTTCATAGAAATGTACCGAATTTGGCAGATTTCCGAACAGTTTTCCTAACCGGAAATATCGAGCACATTCAAGAACCAATTAGATAATTTACCAACTCATTTGTACAAATGAACTGAACCTCTCATACAAATATTTTTCTGGTTCTTGCATGTGCTCAATATTTCCTACACTGAAAAAGTAGTCAAAATTGGTCAAATTTATCATTTTTCTACAAAATTTTCAATTTGTCTCTTCTTCTTCCCTCAAAAACTCAATAATCATTCATCAATATTTGAGAAATGTTACTGTTTGCAGAAAAGCCATACTCATAGAACATTCCAATGAGAAATTTCGGTGAATTCAACCAAATTTATTTTTCGGGCCAAATCAGGCCCTTAACACCCCTACTCCTTTATGACAAATACTAGTACCTTAATGAATTTTATTCTTGTTTATAAAACATTTATACAAAGTAAATGCACTTCAAGGTATTACAATGATTTCCATTGAATGGAGGTGATGTTTAATACTGAAAATCGGAAGACTTTTGTTGCTTTCTTAATTTGGGATATGGTAGTTGGAGAAAATGAAATTCTCTATGTATACATCCATTAAGACATATTTTTATCTATTTGTTGCACTTTTAACTACAATGTTTTGAAGTTACACTTTTTTGCCAACCCTGGTTAAAACGACCCAAAACAAAGCATCTAGGGGTCACCGTACGGTCTTCAACACAGCGAGGAACCTCACACCATATAGCAAGCCCTAAATGGCCACCAAAAAGGTAAAAAGTGAATAAATCATTGAGAACAAACCACATCCAATAACCTGAATATCAAGAAACTAAAATTTCATAAGAAGACAAGGACAAGCCAATGACCAACATATTCCTGACTTTGGACAGGAGCAAAAATTGCAGTGGGGTTAAACTCGTTTTCTTGGATCCAACCCCTCCCCTATGTGTGGTGAATTGCTAAAAATATATACACAAAACGACTAACAGTAAAATCAAACTAGAAAAAAAGGTCCAAATTATCAAGACGAGTACCCTTACAATGAAATACATAAAACATGAAGACAATAGACTCGGGCACTGTCCAGACAACATGTGGAAGAATGGTGGCCAAATCCATGCGAGATAACCCAAACGCGAAAAATTTTACTTTTAAAACTGATTCCCGATAATCTTTAATCTTATCAACAACCAGACGAAGAGAGGAGAGAACATGACACGATGCATTTATTAATGTTAATTGATTGACTCTGTCAGAAAAAAAAAACTAGTTCGATAAGGTTTAGATGATATATGAATTTAGATAAAATAAGCACAGAGATTTTAGACTGACCACATGTAATATAAGTCTATGTGTTGACAAACGAAGAAAAAATTTTAATGGAAATATAAAAAATTAAATTTCCACGATTACAAAGACAAGACATGTAATAAATTTATAAATTAAAGTATAAGGAAGAAACGAAAACTGGTTTTGAAACGAGTTTTTGGTAAATAAAAAACAATATCTTGTTTGATATTAAGTGTAAAAGACCTGATATATTAATATGCCGGCCGATTTAATTTGGAAAATAGCTATATTTCAATTTTAGAGTTCAGGATAAACGTATATGAGCGAGACGTCGGTCTAATTGAAATAAACTGACTGGCAAACATGTGCTATCGTTGTGGTTTGCAATTTACTATTATATTATCTAAACATTGTAACTTTTCTTAAACTGTCGGCATTTTTGTTCAGATAGACCAGTGTTCTGACTTTCAATTGTGAAATTTCCAATTTTGAGTAGTAATATACCTACAACTCAATCATATGTATAGTCTACATTTCACAGCTTATACGTTACTGTAGAGCATGCAATGTATACAGAGATTTCGTCAAAAGAGCAAAATAACTTCATGTATCTCAGAAGCTGGTTAGCCAAATTGTAAACTATTGTCACTCAAAAAGTTTTGTGGTAGTTTCAGTGTGCATACTACTACATATTGAAAATTGACCCTCACTTATACCCTGAAAAAATTATCTTCATTTATTGGGAAGCTTTAATGAAATTGACTGCATACAGATCATTTATCGATTTTCAGACTGATGAGGACAACTGACAGTAAGTTACAAATGGCAGTGAGTCCTACCGGTATCTTCTTGTACAGCTCATACATACTTTGAGCATTTGCCCCTTCTCACCTTACAATGATTGGCATCCCCTACTTGCCAGTTTATTTGGCAGTATGCTGCAAAGTTACGAAGATATACATGGACAACAAAATGGATTTGACATAGACAGTAAATATGCCAGCAGATCAATCGACAGCCCAAAGATCTTCAATTACTTCAATTAGCAGAACTTAGTTCCGGAACGATTTTAAGCCCAAACTGCCCGTATACACTATTGGTATTCCTCAGTAAACCTGAACAACTCACATGCCTTACTGTCTGTAGATATTGGCAGCATCTGCTGATTTTAAAATGGGCATTTTTTATCTCCAGATCTGCATATGCAAGAAAATAGACAGAAACAATGACATTTATTAGATCTTGACTATATGAAGAGCATCGCTAACGGGTACAAATGACATGTCCTACTGTATGTAATGTTGACAGCCACTAATGCATGCCTATACAGTTGGAAGCTATACTAACTGCACTAATGCATGTAGAATTTTTGTTTGTTACCTTTTTAAGTAATCGAACTAAGGTATATAGAGCATTAAAGAAAGTAAACAACACATACTTTCCATCTACCCGAAAACTCATGTAAATGTCCAATGAAAGGCTGAGTTTAAAAAGTTTACAAGTTTCAAAAAAGTCAGATTACTTAATCGTAAAAATGATATTGAACTTCGACCACAAAGCCCCCCTATTTTTAACATCACCTTATAGAGTAAGAAAAACGAAATTCTTATCGGACCAGTGGCTAAATCATGTATATTAATGAAACTTCAATTAAGACAAATATGAGATAACACAATGTCACAGCACGAACAATGGCAAAAGTAAATATTAGTACATAAGTGAGAAAAAAATCAAGCCGTTATCTTTCTGTTGTATAATCAAACATCAATTTTTATTTTAATCTCAAATGTCATAATTTTATGATATAATTATTTAATTCATTACAGAGAAATTAACTGACGGTTTTTAATTTATTATTATTTAATTCATTATAGAAAAAATAATTCACGAAAAAAAAAAACTCGTTAAAGTTTTTTTTGCTTTGTTTGTTTGATTTTTTTTTGTTTTGTTTACTAGTATATAATTATTTTTTTGTTACAAAATCATCTGAATTTTAAAAACAATATTCTGCATATTACTGTATTGTTGATAAAAAAACATAAAAAACTTATGCACATTTGTTAACAAAACGTACAGCATCATTATCAAAATTATGAAAATATTTTTGAAACTTGAATATTTATATGAAAATTATACATATAACAAATGAAACGAAATCTAGCTGAAATGTAGATCTATCTTTTTTCTTCATACATGTATTTCATACATTCGTCGATTTACCCATGACATCCTTGATTTCTCTATGACACATTACAAATCCAGTTTGAATACAACAAAAGTGTCTTTTTCAAACAATCGGAGACACCAAAAATCCTTAACTAAAAAAAAATTTTTTAATATCAAAATACGCGTCATTTAAAGACGAATTTCATACTAACACTTAATAGGACGTGAATTTAATACTTAAAGAGTTATGATTTTTTAAAGAAGACTACCCCTTTGACTTTTTCATGATTTTTGGTTGGTTACTACTACAAAACTGGTCAATTTTGAACTTGAACTTTGAAAAATCGGAGACACCAGAAGGAAATAAACCTTTTCCAAAATTTTTATATCGCCAGAAAGTTAAATGTATATAGAATATGGCTGTAACACTTAATAAGATTTGAAATTAATAGTACATTGAATAATAGAGATTTATTATAGGTACCTCAATATTTCCCATTACTTTCTATGTTAATCGTGATGACCATTTTGTGAGGACACCCGCGGAGCGCAGACACGGGTGTCCTCTGATCAGTGGCCGTCATTCTTCAGTATGAATGCTCGTAGTTATAGTCCTTATTTAAAGGCAAGCTTACCGCTTAGTACTGGCCTGAAAGTATGTGATTTATATGAAAGATGTGATTTTTACAAAATTTTCTCCTGCAAAAAACCATGTCCCCGGCTCGGACAGCTTCTTTCATTTTTTTGTATTCGTATTAGCTACTATACATCTATGTTTCCAATACAGGACTTGCGAGAGAGGAACTCTCCTGTGTTGAAGGCGAAAACGATCCCCTCAAATACCAGTAAGACAGAGGGAGTTACTGGATTATTAACATATTGAAATAAATATATAGTACATAAAAAAGAACAAAACATTAATGAAATTGAAGTGTATACTTATATTTGTTCCTACGTGACAATTCTTTAACTAAATTTTATTTGACGAAAAAGAATTAACCTGAAGCGCTACAACAGCTTTAATTTAACAAAGGCAGTAGAATACCGAAGGAACAAATGAGTGAAATTTACAAAAATCGAAGTCCAAAGACACGGCCAAAACGAGAACACAGAAAACAATGACGTTAGACACAAAAAACAATGACGTAGACAGATACAAAGCACAGAAACAGAAATTACAATATTCAAAACAAAGACACCCACAGTGTAAACTCCAGTGAAACTGATAGTTACCTCAGGTGTTCCGGAAGGGTAAGCATGTAAAGCACCCTTAGCTCAACAGTCCTCATTAATAAGTCATTCCATATCAATGTTTTTATGTATCGATTTTTTCGTATTGTATCCGAACATTAATACGGTTTGAACACGATTCGGAAGTCTCGTATTCTTATATATATATATATATATATATGAAAAGGACTAACATAGGTAACTCGAAAATTCCCCTCTCTACAGATTAATAACTTCTACAGTGTTAAAGCCTTTTCCGTAGAAGCAGTGTGTCTCTAACAGTATGTAGGATTGAATGCCCAAAATATGTTGACTTCAAGAATTTACCTCTATAAGTTACTACTATTATACCTCTATAAGTTACTACAGCTATTGTACTGGTGACTGCCTCTATGGCCTCCTTCTCTCGCTTGTTATTTTATATTGTTGACAGTCTGTTGTTCGTGTCGTTGTACGTAGGACTGCATTATCCTGATTGTCTTTCACGGTTAACGTCCCGGTTTATCTCCTACAGGTTGACGCCTTTCCCTTAAAACTATATTTCTCTAAAGCAACGTCCACAATATTACTAACCCTGGTCAGCTACATATCTGCATTTCCCGTTCTGCAGACGGTGTTAGTGACTTAGCCTGCTAGGCTATTCATGAAGGATGTTCTTCGTTTGTTTTGTGGAATCACTACTGCAAACGTCTTCCGCAGTCTTCACGACTTTTCTTGGAGACTGCAGCTCCCAAGGTGTCATCAACAATATTGTCTGTAAGACTTCATTTTTTCTGAGCCTTTTAATGGACTTTTAAGTGAACAGCTGTTACCTGAGGAGAGCTTACGCATTATAAATGATGGACTGCCTCTCCAGGACATCTCATACACATTATAAAGCTGTTTGTTTGTAGGCCAGAATACCTTGGCTTCCACAATATTAACGCTTTGTCCTGTGTGAATACTTCTCCCTGAGTCGAAGTCTGTAGTATTGAAAACTTCTGTTTTATGACTAATTCTGTATTACTTTCTAAGTGTTGAACTTTTTTCGCCTGCCCTTGAATGACCAAATCTGTTCGATTGTATTACAAACTAACTAATCTGTATAGTTATAGTATTAACTACACTTATAAATAACAATACATGTAATTAAAAGATAACATAAAGAGATATTTGTATTGCTGATAGATGTCTGTTCTTTGGCTGTGTTTTCTTCATTATTGGATGGTTAACTTTTTAACCTCTTGTCTATGACTTAAAACTTCTGATGTTATAACAGATGTCAGGGTAAAAACCGAAGTCACGACTTTAAGGCCACATCTAATTAATTAATAGATTCTCATCCCACCCGCCCCATTTTTTCTAAGCTCATTTTTTTTATTTTCAGTCATTCAGAAATTTTCTTTAATTCCTATCAATTTTGATGAAAACCAGTTAAAAATATAAAATAAAACCCTCCCACCGACCCCAAATTTTGTTATAGGTGGATGAGAATCTACAAATTAACTTCATAGTGCCTAATAGAACTCAAATATCTTCGAATCATTTACTGTATATATATCATATTAAATTTTGTCCCAAATAAGCAATAAAGGGATATGAAGTAAATGTTCATGAGACAAAGTATCTGCGCTTTTATTGTTGTTGTACATCATGTTTATTTTAATATAAATTATATTGACATCCTTGCGTCGGTTTGTTACATGTTAATGAAATTTTAAGCAGGGGAATTATTTAAATAGCCATTGACATTATTTGGGTAGGTCAATGAAATTCATTTATTTCATACATCTTTAAGGGGTTCGCTACTCCATATGAAAATAAATAGGATTTCAAATAAATGTGATTTTATGTTAGAAAATTAAAAAAGAAACAATTTAAGTGGAAAAAATTGATAGGTTGATGATCTAGTTTTTGAGTTTTAATTGATTGAAAATTTGGCGGGAAACCGAACTCCTCTGATTTTTCATAGGATTAACATTAACAAGGATTGACAATGAATGAATGTGACAGAATAAATTGAATCAAATAATTTTTTTACAGAATGCTCACAAAGATGTATAACATGAATTTATGGAAACAAATAAGGGGGTCAATGGGCAAAAAATTATAATGCTTTTAAATGGATAAAACCANAGAATTCCGAAAATCTGACAGAAATCCCAAAACATGAGGAGCAAACCACCTTAATTGCAGAAAAAATAAAGGTTTTTTTTTCAACATCTATGTTTTAGCTGTACTTATTCATAATATTACAATTATGGCGTGTTTGTTCGTGTGAGAATTTCTCATACGTTTACTAATTCATTTATTTTTCAATTTGGCTGTTCAATAATTTCATTGTTTTCACTAAAATGTTGCAATCTGTACACACCACTATTATTGCCCTTTCAACCTAAGCTTGCCTACATCTATTCCGATGTGCCCCGTGTTGTCTATCAATGTTTTTTGTCCTAATATTTGTCTTTCGTCGAGCTACTTAATGACAAATATTTGCAGGCAGACATTGCCCGGTTTTACTTTTTTTTCATTGGCCGCCCCCGACATGTGTTGCTTCAATGACATATTTTAGCTGCGATCGATGTTGCCCAACTTTTTTGTCAAGAATATACAATTATGGCCCACTGTTAAGGGAAACATCCAGATTTGTCAACCCGAGGAGGGAAACTACCCCTCCAAGGGCTGACAAATCTGGATGTTTCACGTCAACAGAGGGCCATAATTGTTTTATAATATTTAAAGGTATTTTCCATAGGGGAAATACCTTTCTTGTTTTTGTAAAATCGGATAGTTTTCTTTTTTTTAAAGCGGTGGCTTAATGGAAAGAGGTACGGCGATGAAATTCGTCCAGGTTGTTGATCGTTGTTGATAGATGTGATTTTAACCGTCTTGGATCGCCACGTTATGTTGGGAGGGAGTTATTTGTGGAAACACCCCCTATATATATATATATATATATATATATAATTTGTTTTTGTAAAATAATTCGTAAAGCGTAAGAGATAGGTAATGAAGTGTAATGGACAAAAAATTCTTTGGGTGTCGATGGATATTTAGGACATAGAGTGTTAATCCTCAAATGAACCATTTTTAAGTTTTCTTAAATTCAATGTAAGCTTTTGATATGTAAATAGAATTAGAAATCTCTGACTCATACGTTATTTTTATCCAATCTGTAATTCTGAAACAGTAGCAGTATTATATTTGTCATGATGACACTAATTGATATTTTCGTTACTACTAAGTATATGTACATGTCTTTTAAATGGCTGTCAATTCTAATTATTAACAAATTTATATTATATTATATACTTTGTGAAATGTTTATCATAGGTGATAGATAATTAGATGACATTTTAATAAAATGTTTCAGTAATCTTATCTAAATATGTAACATAATCAGTATCAAAGCAAAATTAGTAATTTTAGTACGAAATAAAGGGCTATGCTACGCCGAGCGCAGCATGACACGAAAGCAGCATGTCGACCACTGCAATTTGAACACGTGTAATTTAAATGAGTGTGGACATACTAAACAGCTTGACACAATAATTAGATGGACATTATAAAGGGCTTGACCCAGTAATTTGCTGGACACAAACTATGGAAAATAAAAATTAAATTAGCCCTTTTGATTCCTTATATAGATCAGAAATTATAAGAGGTATGTCAAAGTAGGCATCTTAAACCTTACTATAAGAGGGTTCCGGAGATACCAATCAAAATATAGTCCAATAATTTTTTTTTTACATATTTTCAAAAAACTATTTTGAACCCTTTGACCCTTTACAGTGCGGAAAGGGTAAGAGCTATGGTAAACCTTTCTCTCACAACCAAAAGCTTACAGCAAGAGGAATCCAAAGAAAAAATCTCATTGAAATGTGATCAAAATAAAAATTTCACATATCTAGAAAAATTACGCTTTTTGACCACTTTGACCCCGTATAAGAGCTACAACAAATCCATTGTTTAATTACTAAAAGCTTATATCAAGAGGAATCCAAAGAAAAAATCCAATCGAAATCTGATCAAAATGAAATTTCACATTATTTAAAAAATGCAATCATGGCCCCTTTGACCCCTACACCAAATACGTAGAATATTGCCGTGAGCATATATCAAGAGATGTAAAAAAAACAAAATACTCCCATCAAAATCCGGTGAAAAATGAAAATTTTAGGTAATCTGCAAATTTTCAATTTGGCCCCATTCGGCCCTCATATTTGGGAAAAGAAACAAGTTACGAAAACCTAGAATAGTTGAGCGCTGTCTTAATTTTTTCATAAGGAATCCAATGGAAACCACATAAAAATCGGACAAAAAATACAAACATTTTTTTTTAGATTTGCCCAAATTTACATACTACGTTAGATCCGTGGAATCTTCGTGTTTGGAAATTTTTCTCAAGAGCACATTGAAAGAACCCCCATCCAAATCTGATTAATAATAAAGATTCTAGGGTCGATTATGTAAAAAAAAACAATTTTTCTCCTTTTTTGGTCCTTTATTGTAAAACGGGCGGGGCCAAAAATCTATAATCGAAATCTTAGTTTACGCATGTGCCAAGAAACGTCATACTGAAATTTGATAATAATCCGTCTACTATAACCAAAGTTATGCTGCCCAAAAACGCCGACACCAACGCCATACCATTATACGACCGCAAAAAAAAAGAGAATTTAAATATTACTTTCTTTTGATACTTGGTACCATTTATCAGCCTTGTCAGGTTTTGATCAGACTGACCCTGTGAATCAGGTCTGTTTTTAGAAACAGAATTGTCTAAGAAATTGTAAGCAGCTCTACAGCTGTTACAGATAGCTGATTAAATGTGACAAAGAAAACGTGTATCTCTTTTCATTTCTTACTTTGGGTCCAAAATGATAAGACCAACTGTTATGGGTTGATAGACCAAAAACTCATTTTGTGTTATATTAATAGCTTTCTTTGCAGATAAAGATGACTTTCCATTCAAAAAAGTATTAAGTAGGACTTGACCTTTGAATGAGGTTAATGTCAAAGTCAAAGAAAACGACTGTACTTGACGTTTAAATTATCAAAAATAGATACATATGAAGTTTAGAATGTTTGTTTAATTATTAAAATGATAGTTTTATATATATATAAAAAAAAAAGCCAGTTTGTTAGGACAATCAATAATGAGAACATATGACTCAACTTTGGAAAATACCCATCAGTTGTTCTTGGAACAATTGACATTCTAGTTTAAACAGTTTCATTAATTCCAAATCAAAAGGTCTTATTATGGTTTTAATCTCACAAAGAAGACTGATATAATCATCTTGTGATTTTAAGAATCTATTGGATTGTTTCTCTCTGTGACATATTATCCGGTTTGTTCTGCGGGAAACAACAGGGTTGTTCCCGCAGTAATGTCATATCGAGGTTGTTTACTGAAACATGTGAGTTATTTTGAAGTCACGTGATTGCTTTCATCCAATTAAATTTTCTCTTACTTAGTAAAATATAATAATACCACTTTAAGTGCACGCTAGGGGCCTTCTTGATCTCCCTTGAGAGAGTGAATATTGTTCACCTCTTGTTGATGACCCCAGGCCACATCAAGATGTAGACAAATAACAAAATACCGAGGTTACTGTGAGGTGAATTTAGGTTCTGCATATGCGCATTTCGACAACTTATGTCTCTTCAGTGCAGATAAAATCACAATATTTGGAAGTCCATAAACCAAAATAGGTGTAAAACTGATAGAGAACAAATAACCAATAAGATCTAAATAGAAAAGCCAAAGTCAGCTAAGGACAGAGCTATGCAAGAGGGAGATATTCCTCAGTTTTGAGCAAAATTTACTAAAATTTAGATATTGCATGTTTCTAAATAAATCGGTGTTCGGGCCAGCACCGAAGTACTGGCTACTGGGTTGGTGAATACCCTCGGGGACTAACAGTCCACCAGCAGTGGCATCGGCCCAGTGGTAACAAATAACAAAATACCGAGGTTACTGCGAGGTGAATTTAGGTTCTGCATATGCGCATTTCGACAACTTATGTCTCTTCAGTGCAGATAAAATCAAAATATTTGGAAGTCCATAAACCAAAATAGGTGTAAAACTGATAGAGAACAAATAACCAATCAGATCTAAATAGAAAAGCTAAAATCAGCTAAGGACAGAGCTATGCAAGAGGGAGATACTCCTTAGTTTAAAGCAAAATTTACTAAAATTTTGATATTGCATGTTTCTAAATAAATCGGTTTTCGGGCCAGCACCGAAGTACTGGCTACTGGGTTGGTGAATACCCTCGGGGACTAACAGTCCACCAGCAGTGGCATCGGCCCAGTGGTAACAAATAACAAAATACCGAGGTTACTGTGAGGTGAATTTAGGTTCTGCATATGCACATTTCGGCAACTTATGTCTCTTCAGTGCAGATAAAATCAAAATATTTGGAAGTCCATAAACCGAAATAGGTGTAAAACTGATAGAGAACAAACAACCAATCAGATCTAAATAGAAAAGCTAAAATCAGCTAAGGACAGAGCTATGCAAGAGGGAGATACTCCTTAGTTTAAAGCAAAATTTACTAAAATTTTGATATTGCATGTTTCTAAATAAATCGGTTTTCGGGCCAGCACCGAAGTACTGGCTACTTGGTTGGTGAATACCCTCGGGGACTAACAATCCATCAGCAGTGGCATCGGCCCAGTAGTAACAAATAACTAAATACCGAGGTTACTGTGAGGTGAATTTAGGTTCTGCATATGCGCATTTCGACAATTTATGTCTCTTCAGTGCAGATAAAATCAAAATATTTGGAAGTCCATAAACCGAAATAGGTGTAAAATTGATAGATATGAAAAAGAAAAGAAATGGGGTAAATGTCAAGGAGACAACATCCCATATCCAAGTTAAAACGACCCAAAACAAAGCATAACAAGAGAACAAATAACAAATACGATCTAAATAGAAAAGCCAAAATCAGCTAAGGACAGAGTCATGCAAGAGGAAGATACTCCTTAGTTTTAAGCAAAATTTACTAAAATTTAGATATTTCATGTTTCTAAATAAATTCGTTTTCGGGCCAGAGGAATAAAAGCCCTGTCCTTGATAAACTGGAGTATTCTGTATATCGTGTGCGTTTTTGTCACATGTACATTCACTCATTATCCTTTCATTTTTTTCTGTTACATTCAAAGTCTCGCTTACTTTTTATTAAGTTTTTTCGAGAGAAAAGGAATAACAATATATTGATTAGCTAGAGCTTAATGTCCAGTTTTCTATCATATTTAAGATATTTGATTAGTTTTCATATATGTCACCTACAGTGCATTTTTTGGTATTTTCATGCTTTATAAATAATCAGCCATTTATAAATAGTTACTTGATGTTTTGGTGAAATTCAACAAATTTTCAAATATATTTCGTCAAATTATTGTGCAATTCAGTTATCCGTTTGTGCCATAACACTCTTTTTATCAATTAGCATATAGGATTAACTGCTAGTTTCTGATTTTAGTATTTTCTTATATGTGTGTCTGCTGATGGCATTTAGTTTAATCTCACACAGACACCATAATTAAACAACAAACAATATTAATTTATTCATTCAATATTATAGTAATTTTTGTTTCTATAACACGGCTTTGAAACATATTCTAACTCTCCTTACAAGTAAAAACACATTTTCATTTCAAATTTACTTCAATATGTTTCAGAGTATAATCTTTGTCCAATATTCGTCAATAACCATGTTGATTGACCATTGTTAAAATGTCTAAACGAAGCCCCGCTTCCACAAAACAGGCTTTATAACTGTAAACAAAGTATAAAAACAGGCAGTGTATTTTGGACTTTCTATTACACTACGTCACCATTAAAGACATCTTCGGGAAAAGTATTGATTCTTGCTCGCTTTCTGCATCTTCTGATTGCTAAACCATCTAAGATAACTTAACTAGTTATGCTCTCAATAGACCATGTCTGAATTTTCGTTTTTAGATTTACCAGTTGTTGTTTGACCGCCCAACCCCATGAGGCAAAGAATGTACTTCAAAAATATCATTTCATGACATTTTAAGCTGTATGACGTTTTCAATACTGCGACGTGTTGAAAAGTGTTCGGGTAAACCCATACACCAGAGCATGGATATGGTCTATTTGCACTAATGCAAAAAATATATGTTTTTTTTTTAAATAAAAACTTATACAAAAGTCACTGTATATTTTGTTTCTGCAGAAGAAAGCAATGCTTTCAGATATATGATCATATTATGATATTGTTAGCAACACAAGGATAAAAACATATTTTGGTTCTGTTTCCAGCTACATGGATCAATTTCCCGGAATGTAACAAAACAGAAGTAAACACTGAAAATGGTAAGCACTGTTTAATAACACTTGAAATTTGTTTTGCGAAGTAGTAAAAATTCAGTGATTGGAAATAATGAAGTAATTTCTTTTTGACCAATAATTTTATGTTCAGTATCAATTGAGAAAAAGGAAATTGCACTATTTCTGTTATGTTTATGCATTTAATTCTTTTAATGAAAAATATAAAGAATGTTTAATCAGTATTCTTTATGAAGAATTGATACTTAATACACACATATATTTTTTTCCGTTTTGTGAATTTCTGAATTCAAGAAAAAGTCTAGTATTGAAAACTCCCATATGTTGCCAGTTATGGTGTACTTGTGCGTGAGAGAATTTCTCATATGGATATACTATTGATATTTTCAAATTTTGGCAATTATTTTTGTAATTTTCGAAATGTAATCCAGACCACCTGTTTTAAGTGCCCACATCTCACTATTTTATAACGCCAAGTTTTCTTACATTCGACTTGATGAGTGCCCTGTGTTTGTCTATATGTTGTAGTTGTCCACTAGCTTAAGACACTAGTGCTTTTGTCGGGCAAAGGATGACAGTGATTGTAAGAGCACTTTGCCAGTTTAATTGATGTTTGTTGACAATCCCGCACCCATGACCAAGAAAGAAATGGATGTAGCGTTGCTCGACAATTAGCAAAGAATAATAAACCGGTGCTAGGGGCCGTCTTGAACTTACTATGAGGTATGAGCAAAGCTCATTGTTGAAGGCCTCATGGTGACTTCAAGATGAAGAACAACAATAAAAGCGTTGTTCCTTTGCTTGTTTTTTACCATGTATTTGTAGAGACTTTGCCTCATGTGCATTTACTCCATATCCCTTTATTCACCATTTAAGACTCGTAAATTACACAATAACATTTTTACTTATAAGCATTGCACCATAAAGCCAAAACAAATAATAATTATGATAATTTCTTACGAAAGGATATTGAGTAAATGAACATGAGACCATAACACATATGTTAACTCCAACTGCAATAATTTTAATGAGCTGTATGATAAGTTGTATTTTGTCGGAAACTTTTCAAATGCTTTCATAGTAAGTAACATTGTTTCGTATGTAGAAGATAGATGATCAAAAATGGACTCCTAAACTTCAGAATATCAAAAAATAAGTATCTCTGATATTAATTTTTCGCTTTTTAAATTTTGTCTTGAAAATTAAAAATCGTGCAGGAAGTATTAATATTTATCCTTTACAGAATCTACAGAATTTACAAACCGTCCGTTCAGAGAAACTTCAACTATACATGTACACTTTGCAGGTAAAATAAAATTTTGATACAGCTAATACAGAATCTTTGAAAGATTTAAGAATTCATCATATCCCGTTGGTGTGTTTGCACCACTGCATGTATTATGACTGCCCTGATTAAAGTCCGTCAATTCTTTTAGGAATTTAAATTGAGCGTTGAAAATGTGATATGTTGAATCAACGCTGTTGGTTCTCTTATGCATTCGTTTTGACTCAAGCGTTTGGCCAACATATTTTATCTCACTTCTAATCTTTCCCTGTGTGGGATATCTGTTTCCAAGATGACAACAGATCTTTCCATCTAAAGCTTAATTGTTGTTTCCTCTACCGGATTTGACATGTTCAACACGGCGGTTGTCTTATAAGAAGCAGGAGATGCTAACTCTACCGGTGCACCTGATCTCACCCATGGTTTTTTTATTGGGTCCATGTTGTTCATCTTTGTGTGTGTGTGTGTGTCTTCATTTTTCTTTTCTGTGCTGTACTCATGTTGTGTCTCTGTTTTTTTTTCTTTTTTTTTGTTTCTGATGTTGCCATTGTCCTTGGATTGTTCGTTTTTGATTGACGGTTCGGTTCTCACTTACTTTGTAAATGACTGATTTGTGTTATAAAACTATGTCCAGTGGTAATTCAACGCTGATCAGTCATCCTCAACAGTACATGCTTTACTAATGACTGATCTGTGTTGATATTGTCTGCTCAGGTTTGAATCAACATTGATCAGTGTTTCTACACACTACTCACTACACACTACCTTTGTTGTAAAAACTGGTCAGTGTCTGGGATGTCTATCCAGGTTGATGCAACGCTTACCAGTCTTATCTTGTTGACGACCCCGCATCCATGACAAAAAGGATACATGGATGTAGCTTTGTTCAGTATTTAGCAAGTGAATTCCACTTAAACCGGTGCTAGGGACCGTCTTGAACTTATGATGAGATAGGGGTGTTTGCTCTTTGTTGAAGGCCTCATGATGACTTCAAGATGAAAAACAACAATAAAAGCGTTGTTCAATTTGCTGAATTTACCACATATCTATAGGGATTTGTCCCATGTACATTTACTCCATATCCTTTTATTTGTTCATTCTAAACGCTACCTGTGTTGTAAAAGACCGATATCTATTGAACATGTCTGTGCATTGTTCGGTCAACGCAAAGTCAATTCTGGACAAATGGAATTCGTTTGAAATTGTCATGAAGAGGCTAGCGCAACTGAAAGTATCTTTAGATTTGTGTTATTATTACGCGTATTTTTGTTTCAAAACGTTGCGTTTTCGAGTAGTGTGAAGATGATGTTTTTTTCTGTAGTATGTAGATTGGGTTTAAGTTGTAGTAAGTTCTTGTACATGTTTTTTCTTTTAAAAATTATCATGTGCTGGCTGGTTTGTAGTAAATTGTATTTGTAGCTATCGACGTTTTTGTTTGTGTGTGTCTGGTTTGAATTCATTTTGATTTGCAAATTTTTATGCAGTTTTTTAGTAGAGATGTATGCTATTTTTCTCTGTGTTATAAGAAAATTTTAGTGTTTTGTAGGTAGACGGTAATGCATTTGGAAATTGATTCAGTAAATGTTAACCTCTGTCTGTTATTTGGATTTTGATGTTTGAATGTCTTGGCTTTGCATTTTTGTAAGTGGGACGTCCATTAATATCTACATCATCTCTTCAATTATTTTTCTTTGTTTTTATAATCATTTTTAAAGACATTTACTCTTGTCCTGTGTAATAAATATGATATAAAATGGTACAATGTATGTACTGTTAACAATATTGTTTCGTTATTTAGAAACAACAACTCATCTGACCACAGGAATGTCGCCAATGGATGCAGCAGGTAAAAAATGAGCTTGAATTTAATTTTAGAGGGCATGCCAAAAGGAAAATCCATCATAACATGATACTATTTCCAATGTTATTTAATATCTGGAGAAATTTCTATAAACTTATCAGACAGCAATGTAAAATTCTTTATGGAAGTAAAGAACATGAGAAAACATATATACATGTACCAAGGTATATAAATAATAGTGTTGCACACAGCTCTATATAATATGAATGATATTGTGTTGGTAAGATGAGCAGCAAAGGTAGAATATATGATTCCGAATGCCAACAGTGATGAAAATCATCTTTTTCAACCTGTTAGCATCGGCAAATCCAGCAATGTTGGCATTCGGAATCTTATATTCAACCTTGCAGCTTACCTTACCAACACATTATCATTCATTTTATAAAGAGCTGTGTTCAACACTATTATCTATATACCTTATGTATCTTACCTGTTGCAACCTTATCCTTCTTCTATCTATTTCCTAACCACCTAATGTTCATCGTGTACTATGTTACACTAGATTACCTACGAGGAGGAATAACCCGATTACCGAAAGCTATATTTTATATTGCCTAGGTGGCATAGTGGTGCTGGGCGCTGGACATAGTGCAGGCGGTGTTGCAATAGATGACAACAAAGCAGGGTTCAAATCCAACCGAAGACATTACTGGATTTTCCGATGCTAACAGGTTTAAAAAGATGATTTTCATCACTGTTGGCATTCGGAATCATATATTCTACCTTTGCAGCTCACCTTACATGTACCAAGGGTTGTTGACAAGTTTAAAAATTGGCAACCTAAAACATAACCTTTTATGTTTTCAGATTTTACTGTTTATTTTGCAACTCGGGTATTTTTGTATTTTTCATCATATACGTTTTTCACATTTTAAAGGTTTTATATAAAATATTTCCATTAACAATGAAAGGGTTATTCCTGTAATTCTTAATAATTGTGTGAAATATTTAAAGTGTGTAAAGTTCTCAAAAGTATTTAAAATGAGTATTTAATACATGTATTAGTTTAAAGTTCATGCTATGAAATTATTATTTATTCTTAATATTAAGGTGAAAGTGCACATTAGCAATTTGTTTACTATTGTAACTCTAGATTAATGTAGTGAGCCCGATCTAGAATTTAGAATGAAAATCGTTTTCGAAATTTGCATGTAAAGCCAAACTTTTTTCGATTTTGATCATTTTTTACTTTTCTCGTTTCTATATTCAAACCGCGATATGAGAGTAATTTCGAGTTCTCAAGATGGTTAATCCGCCGCCGTCCGTAAATCTCGTCACGTGACATCATAATTTTACGCTAAAATAATAATTCGACAACGTTTCCCACCAAAACATGACGTTTGAACATTATGACGTCTGAAATTTTGTGTGAAACGTCATAAAGATTGGTTACAAATGCAACTTCCGGGTACAATTTATGAATCCAAAAGTTTCAAATTGAAAGAGACTTACAAGCCCTCATAAATAAATGTAATGAAAGAAAAAAAAATCAAAAAATATCTGCTGGATACACTGTCAGAGTCACTATTAATAGAAAATGGTGGATTGCTATGTGTATGACGAACAAAAGTCAAATTTCAAACAAAGATAACAGTTAACACATACAAAGGCCGAAAATTACAACAACATGCCACAATCCATATGGAAATGCAATAGTGAAACAAATAAAATACAAAAACAATTAAAGATAGGAACTCGGGATAGCTAGATTTGGTACTAGCACTTACAAAAGCTAGTGTTAGGGTTATACCAGTTTATTGTAATCAAAATCTCCCCTTTCTCTATCCCGTTTCCCTATAGTATAATAAGTCTGCAAAAAACCAAGTTCTTAATCTAGGACTACTATCTTGAAAAAGAAAAGAAAAGGACATAACGTACTTACAACTGGGTCGATGCAACTGCTGGTGGACTGTTAGTCCCCGAGGGTATTCACCAACCCAGTAGTAAGTACTTATGTGCTGACCCGAAAGCCGATTCTATTTGAAACCTTACAATATCTAAATTTTTGTTAATTTTGTTGAAAACTAAGGAGTATCTCCCTCATGCAAAGCTCTGTCCTTAGCTGATTTTGGCTTCACATTTAGATCATATTGTTTTTTTTTGTTCTCTATCAGTTTTTAAACATCTTTGAGTTTATGGTCTTCCAAACATTTCGATTTTATCTGCACTGAAGAGACATAAGTTGTCGAAATGCGCATATGCAGAAAGTAAATTCACAGTAACTTCGGTATTTAGTCAAAGAGTGCTTGTCAGTAAACTCCCAGCTAGCTGAAGGAATTCAGTCTGCTGGTAAACTACTGTCTCACTAAGGAGGAAAAATCAAACTTAGAACTTCCCGATGGGTTTGGTTAAGAGTCGTCATGTATTTCAGTAGACATTTGCAGTATCAAGGTTGGAGGTCAGTATACGTGTAAAATCTTGCATCCAAAAGCCAATTTAATGGATTCGTGTTGAATATCCCGTCGATTTCTTTGTATCAGTTTCTGGCATTTTGTACAACATTTCCATAAAATCAAGGATGATAAATGTCCTTTGTTATAAGCTGTTGTTTTGAGTCTCGCCATATTAAGATATCAAAATGTTCATATCTTCTGTAAAACTTCACAAAAGTATTAAATGATTTATGAAATCATCTGGTACCTTATAAAAATTTGGATGTGAGGGTACGATTACGCTTATTTAAATCGTCAAGTGTAGAACTAACTCGTGCAAATCGTACGAGTGAAGACGTGCACTCCGAAAGATGGAGCTAGAGGAACGTCATCGTCCAGAAAAGGGAAATTAGTAATAGTGAAATCAAAATCATCCCTTTTATCATACATTTTAGTTTTTATTTTAGATTTTATTTTTTTATATTGTCGAAAGGAGGGACCGGTGCATTAGATTGTCCGTTGTGGCATAAAGGATTTGTCGTAGATGGATAGACTGTTTTCTTAGGTTATAAGAGACTGAAATGAAGGATGTATGAATCTGAATTTTAATATGGGGCATGATTACTTTCCTGTTTTAAGGGGACCAATTTATGAAAAAAAACTTTTCCGATGCAGTAAGGTAAAGATGATAAGAACAGCTGCTATTCGTGGAAACTTTGATTAGATTTTGATGTTTTTTGGTTACTTTCTCAGGGAATGAATTGTAGAGAGGGGCTTCGGAGACTCCCTTGTCAATAAAAATTAAGCTGGTCACCGAGATTTCTTTCGGAAACTGACAATTGTACCGTAATATAGGATAAGGATGTACAGATGGTGTCTGGGGACTGTGGGTGAAGTTTTTGACCCTATAGTTTTATTGAATTGGTCATTGTGCCAAATTTTTACAAATATACATCGTATTATTATTTTAAAAAATGATGCCTTCATTCTTTTCACCTTAAACTCAATATTTTATAGGAATTGCATATGTTATTATCTCTTCAATCATTGGAGCCATTGCCAGTGGAATCATATTGTATAACATATCCACCAGAATAGGAATTGGTGATTACTTTGTTAAAAACGTACGTATGTTGGTATCTCGTTAATAGTGTCTAAACGTCTCGTCATAGGACACAAATACTCAAATAATTCACAAGTTATAAAATTAATTCCAAGCCAGATCATAATTACCTTGTAATTTCTTTTGAATATCCATTCCGGATACAAACCGTTGTTTAGTACTGCGTCTCGCAACGTTTCTTTCATATTAATATTGATGTCAACAAGATGGCCCAAGGATGTTTTACCTTAACGAAGATTTTATTATAATGAGGAGCATAATTGATATTAATAGGTTGAACGAACGAAATATGTAAATAAGCCTGCTCGACGCTTAACTTAGTGTCCCTTTGATGATGTGCAAACTTTATGTTGTACAAAATCTAAATTTTTTGATCGACTTGATTCTTAGCTCCATTGTTTGCAACTTTCAAAAAAATCGTCAACAGAACCATACGTAACAGTATAGTATAAGTATTATGCGCCATGCATATGTTGTCGAAAACATCTGAGTGAACTCAGAAAAAATAGATCCAGAAATTCTTTAGAAAATATCCAACATATCTACATGTAATATAATGATATTATTTTGACACAAATGAAGACCTGTTTTGCTTTGTTATTCGTATGAATGCATGAGTGATATAAGACGTTCAGAATTATCTAAATTATTACTAGGGAATTTTTTTCTGAATAGAACTATCGAAATAATATAGATATTAGCATATAAAAAATAAGAGCATAACGTACCTTTCCGCTAATGTCTCTTTCACTTCATTTAGATAATGGAAATTTTACAATTTCTCCGTTAATTGAAAACCAATGTCTTTAAAGTTTTGCATGTAACTCAAGAATGACCATAAATAACTGAAAATGAACCTGATACGTTTAAAAACATGCAAAGATCGCTGTGTACATGTGAATTTTCCTTTTTTTTGTCAAACAGGCTAAAAATTCTAGGTGTTGGGTTTTTTTATTTCAAGGGCGAACAGGCTGGAAAATTTTATCGATGGGCAAGATTCACTTGGTTAATATTTGATGACCTGTCGACAGGTTAAAGGTGACACTATCCCTTTCAGATTAGTCCATTCTCGATGACAGTCGCGCGCGGTAAATATTTTCCATTTAAACCTAATAGAGATTTTGATTGATTGATTGATTGATGTTTTACGCCTAGAGATTTTGAAAAAGTTGTTTCTCCTAGAAAGTATACGATTTGTTGAAAAATAATTACCGAATTTAAAAGTGTACGGTTTTTTTACATAGCCATGCCATATATATATAAAGGAAACTTGTTCATCTCCCCGGAATAGCGAATATTTACGCTAATGCAGGGCCTAAAATTAAAATATAACGGTCTATCGTGGGAACCCAACGGGGTTAGAATTGGGGAAATGAATATCGAGATTGCCTTCCCACCGAGGGATTTGGCTGTTTTTCGAATGCACAGATATTACAGACAGATTACACTGCCCACGCCATCTCTGTGGGAGACCAAAGGGATGTAAAATAGAACGAGCTACAAAGTTATTTGATGTGACACTTAAGTACATTAACTAACCGAAATTATAACATGTGTACCGTGGTTCAGTGGTAGCGTGGCAGACTTTTAACCCTTACAACCTTGGCAGAAGGGGTTCGAATCCCACTGGAATCAACACACATTTAATATTTAATATTTAATATTAAAAAGACTTAGACTTAGACTTTGGATTTGGATTGATAAAAAAGATAGAAAAATACATCACAGGCAGATGATTCAAGCCAAAATGATTAATTAAATTTTTTAAAACAAATTTTGTTCCAATGAAGTACCCAAAATTGCAGTTAATTTATCTTCTGCATATGGCCATTTCGACAACAAGTCTCATCAGTGCAGATTATATCAAAACAATTGGAAAACCAAATAAAAACCAGAAAACTTTTTAAGTGTCATTTTCCAGAAATTGAAATAGCCCACATTTTGATGGGGCGCTTAGCATAGATCGTTCCATAATATAGATTTTAGATTTTATCTGCACTGAAGAGACATAAGTTGTCGAAATGCGCATATGCAGAAAGTAAATTTACAGTAACTT
>MJUU01049833.1:4016-17902 GCA_002080025.1 Modiolus philippinarum
ATGCCCAATTGAAACCAAAGTTGTTCACAATAGTCCTTAGGTGGTCGCCTTTCAAAATTGAGTATTGGCAGGTTTGCACCTCATCCAAGATGGCAGTCAGCGGGGAAAATAGTTTAACATTGGACCCTGCGGGAAAACACATTCAAAGATCTTCTTCTCTGGAACTGCATGGCCAATTGAAACCAAACTTGGTAACAATAGACCTTAAGTGGTACTCTTTCCAAATTGTGTCAGGCAGGTTCGCACCTCATTCAAGATGGCCGTGTCAGTGGGGAAAATAGTTTAACATTGGACCCTATGGAGAAACACATTCAAAGATCTTCTCCTCTGGAACTACATGCCCAATTGAAACCAAACTTGGTCACAATAGTCCTTAGGTGGTCCGTTTTCAAAATTGTGTCCGGCAGGTTGGCACCTAATCCAAGATGGCCGCCAGCGAGGAACATAGATTAACATTGGACCCTATGGGAAACACATTCAAAGATCTTCTACTCTGGAACTACTTTGCCAATTGAAACCAAACTTGATCACAATAGCCCTTAGGTGGTCCCTTTCAAATTTGCAGGTTCGCACCTAATCCAAGATGGTCGCCAGCAGGGAACATAGTTTAACATAGGACCCATGGGAAAACACATTGAAAGATCTTCTCTGAAACCACTGGGCCAATTGGAAACATATGTTTTTTTATGTGACGTAAATTTCACGGCGTGTTAGTTGTAGGTGGATGATATTTGGTATGAAGATTGGTCTTTGGTAGTACATGACAGCTGACCATATGACTTATGCCTGTGACTTAAGTTTCATTGTCTGCAGTGACCATGTTTTGTATTTCTGATTAGACCAGTTTGATTTTTCTCATCAGTTTTAGCAACAAAGCAGGGATGGGCGAGACATCTATTAGGGTACACTCTTGTGTGTAAAATGGGTCAAAGGGGCCAAAAAAGGTTGAATATTGTTTTTGTCTGATTTAGACAGAATATTTTCATTGAAACATTCGTGAAAAGTTATTTCTTGAAGATTATATCGTTGTGTCTGTACTTGTATTGTGTCCACACACACACTTTATTTTGCACTTGCCATATTGATTCAGGGTTCAATGAGCGGGGGGTGTAACTGGCTGATCTAGTTGACTCTGGTTAAGCTTTTATGCACTTCGTATACAGTATGGCCCACCAGCATTTAGGTGGTGTGCAGATGCATTGTTAGGTACGTCAGCATACCACCCAAATTAAATCGTATTGACTTGTATTGCATACATCAGACTTGTTACCTCTGATACTGTGGTCTACTGTTGTGTAGGTTAGTGTGAACAAGCATCTTGTGGAACTACTCAATTTCATTTCACCTTGACTGCTATTTCATGCAACATTGACTTTTGACTGATTTCTTTACGCTGTATGGTTACCGTCATGTACCTGGTATGCAGATCAGCATCTTTGGAATATGTCGGCAAAAAAAGGTATCCGACAGGTCAGTACCTCCAACAAGATGGCCGCCAGCGTGGAATATAGTTTAACATTGGACCCTATGGGAAAACCCATTCAAACATCTCAGAAACTACTAGTCCAGTTAGAATCAAACTTAGTCACAATTGTCCTTAGATGGTCCCCTCAAAAAAGGTATCCAGCAGGCCATTATCTCAACCAAGATGGCCGAGAGCGGGGATTGTAGTTTAACATTGAACCCTCTGGGATATATGCCATTCAAACCTTATTCTACTGTACATGTCAGCCATGGTCCAGGTGAGCGATACAGGCTATTGAGAGCCTCTTGTTATTTCATGAATACATTTTGTAAGTATTTGATTGAAATAAGTCATTTTCAATAATTTTGCAGAATCGAGCGTGGCTCCTTCGTGTATCCAGTTGCATTACTTACGCAGTTTGTGAGAACAATTTTTGCGCCTGTCTCAAGTCAGGAATATGTTGAAAATTTACTTGTCCGTGTCTTCTTATAAAATTTTTAGTTTCTTGATATTTGGCTTATTGGATGTGGTTTGTTTCCATTGATTTATCCACTTTTTTACCCTTTGGGAGCCATTTAGGGCTTGCTATATGGTGCAAGGTTCCTCACTGTGTTGAAGACCGTACGGCGACCCCTAGATGCTTTGTTTTGGGTCGTTTTAACCTGGATATGGGATTTTGTCTCCTTGACATTTACTCCATTTCCTTTCTTTTTCATATTCATGTAATTTCGGTTGAAAAATTGTTGCTAATGTCATTGCTCCTTCTCTCCGTCCATTTTTGCTTACTTACGCTCTTTCTATAAACCTATTTTTGTTGTGGAATTTTTGTATAATAAGATTTCTGAGTTTTGATATTGGTCTAGATAAAACAAAAAGGAAAAGATTTGAATTTCAATCTTCCATGTCACTCGAACTCATCTCATATTTTCAGATTAAGAATTTGAATTTTCCTTCTTAATTTTCATAATTATTCAACAAACCCACAATTTCCAAAATTCTTGTCTTAGACATCTTCTTGCACTGGGTTGGGGTAGTTAAATAAGAAAAAGAAGGGAAACGGGGAATGTGTCAAAGAGACAACGACCCTAAGGGGAGCAATAACAACTCAAAGCCACCATAAGATCTTCAATGAACGGTGCCAACGGTAGGTCGGAGTTGGTCCCTAAATAAAAGAGTAATCAAGTTCAGCGAAATAAGCATCTTCCTAGACTCCGATAGACATAAAGATTTCTTTTGCATAACCTTAAAACAGGCATATTAACATTTTATGTGCTACTTCCTAATACAACTGAATTTTCCAGAAGTAAAGAAACTGAGAACAAAACGAACAAAAGCAATATCAGAAAAAGAAAGAAACAAAGACAGTAATTAGCACTGCACAGAAAAGAAAAAGGAATAGGGTCAATAAGGGCCTTATATGCCCTGAAAAATAAATTTGGTTGAATTAACAGAATTTTCTCATTGAAATGTTCTATGGGTATGGCGTTTCAGTAGACAGTAACATTTCTCAAATTTTGATGTATGATCACTGAGTTTTTAAGTGTAGAAGAAGGGACAAATTGAAGATGTTGTCGAAAAATGACAAATTTGACCAATTTTGACTACTTTTTCTGTATAGGAAATATAGAGCACATGCAAGAACCACAAAAATATTTATATGAAAGGTTAAATTCATTTGTACCAATGCGTTGGTAAATTATCTAATTGGTTCTTGAATGTGCTCGATATTTTCAGTTAGGAAAACAGTTCGAAAATCTGCCGAATTCGGTATATTTCTATGAAAACATTCAAAAGTAGCATTTTCATGATGTCAGTATTGTACTTATTCTGATGTCATTGGTTTTAACTATTGTATTTTTTCTGTAAATGGGATCTCAACTTTTAAACGAAGATGAAAGAATATTTTGAGGTGCAACTTAGAAATTTAATGAAATCTTGGGCCAAATCAACCTCTTATCGCACCTTGTCCTTAGGACACACGCACTTACAAAAATAAAAAAACACAGGCCCAATAAAAACCATGGGTAAAATCAGATACACCAGTCGGGTAAGCACCTCCTGCTTCTTAAAAGACACCCGTCGTGTTGAAAATGTCAACTCCGGTAGTCATATCAAATCCGTTAGTAGAGAAAAACAAACTTAGTGGCAACGAAAAAGATCTATTGTCATTTGAGATACAGACATCTCATAGCTGTCTACAAGATCACGATGTCGACCGTAAAAACTTCTGTAGTGATGAAATCAAGTTATGGGCCTAAGCATCCTATTGTAATCAACAAATCTCTATCAAGGTAGTTTATGTATCGACCATAGGCCCTTGAGAATGGAATGAATTGAGAGATGTAAACTCCACATAACGGTGCTTTTGGAATGTTGCTAAAAAAGGAAGTTGACTAATGGAAAAGTGAAGTTATCGCGTTTGTCATACAGCCTTAAGTTTGTAGTGTACATCTGTTGTCGGTTTAAAGATGAAGGTAAAGGAACGAGGCAGTCATGCCATGTGTAGCCTATGGAAGAATCCCCATTGGATGACAGAGTACATCTTTAGTGTATTCTCCATGCATTAAAAATAAAAGGATCACTCGATTAAAAATAGAGATAAATACGTGACAACCCTTTGTCGTCTTGAGTCATCGGACACGTTTCATACTATGACCTGCAAGGTTAGAATGTGTCATTTACACAAGCATGCATCTCAGATTGCGTGCTATTCTAGGTATCATGGTTACTCAATACATCTTATTTTTTTACCTGGTTACATCATAGTATTTTAAACAGTATGACCTACCTGGTGTGCTGGTTGGCACTGTAGGTACTGTCGTCTTGTTTACATTTGCTGAAAATAAAAGAATATATGTATGTAAATGAATTATATGATTGTCATAAGTATTTTTTTAGTATTTCAAATTTGTAAAATGATATGTAGGAAATTATTTTCAGAAATGATCCATTATCTGATAAATAGGGGTGATAACAAAATTACCGAACAGAGTAATCACGATCCGAAGTCCATGAGACAAAAAGACAAATCAAATGGAACCTACAGGAAAAATGTCCACCACAATGGTCCCGACTTGGTACATGGATTTCAAAAGAAATGGTGGGTTAAACATTCAGAAAATTTGTTCTTTGTAAGCAAAGAAAGAAATAAGTATTATGAGCAGACAGAGTTGTATTTTCCGGTCGTACCGAGTTTCTGTACAGTCTTGGTTTTATACTGTGGAGACGGAGAAGTCTACGTTGGAGAATTCATCTACAATAAGTCTTACCACCATTGAGCTATTTGGTCAAGAGATCATAAGCCTAACAAATCAGTTTCTCAGTTCTGTACATTTGATTTCATGTCATTGTATGTTTGATTAAAGAATTACCGTATCTATAGCTTTAAGAACGAAGTTACTGTAGATTAAGTATCTGTAGATGACCATTTCGGGTGCCACGCGTGGAGCAGATCATCCTTACCCTTCCGGAGCACCTGATGATACCTCAGGTTTTGTAGGGGTTCACACTGCTATAGTACTTTAGTTCTTATGTGGCATTCTTGTTCATTTTTGTTTTACTTGTTTTGTCTTTGTCATACTGTTTCAATTCTAACATGAGGAGTATCTCCCTCATGCAAAGCTCTGTCCTTAGCTGATTTTGGCTTTACGTTTAGATCATATTGGTTATTTGTTCTCTATCAGTTTATAAATATCTTTGATTTTCTGTCTTCCAAACGTTTAGATTATATCTGCACTGAAGAGACATTAGTTGTCGAAATGCGCATATGCAGAAAGTAAATTCACAGTAACCTCCGTATTGGATATGAATTGTCGTGATTTTAGAATTCCCCCTTCCTCCTTCTTGCTACGGTATTCGTTTGCCGATGTATTCGAAAACTTTCATTTCTTCGGTACGACTCAGTAAGATCAAATGAAACACTTAGACAACCATAATTTGTACCGAAAGATGTATAAAGGCTGAGAACAAATAACCCAATGCTATAGACGCCGGGGATTGCTTCTTGGTTTCCAATATAATTTCGATCGTGTAGATATTGCAAGTTCTAAAAAGAATCAACTTTTGGGTCAGCATAGAAGGCTTGTGAATACACATGGAGTATTTCAACTTCCACCATCAAAGGCAAAAATTCAGCGTAAAAAATCACTGAATACCGAAGTTATTGTATATTTAGTTTCTGTAGAAGGCCGTTCGGAAAATTAAGTCTCAAGTTAATTATTTCCTGATCTTAAAGTTTGTCCCGGTTATGCTGTAGTACACCTATTTGTTCCGTACGTAGGAGAAATGACATAATTTAACTAGAGGCTCCCAGGAGCCTGTATCGCTCACCTGGTTTTCAGTTGCCACAATCAAGGTAACAATGTAAGTTATACAGTTGATCTTCAGTTTCTCAAACTTTCGTAGGTGGAACACCTCCAATATCTTGAACTGTTTTTAAAGTCTGATCATGTTTTATTATATTTCTTTGTTGGGATTTTTTGATAAAAAACGGTCTTGCTAAGGACCACTTTCGACACCAGTTTTGAAGTCGAGACGTCATTTAGTAAATGGCAGTCAATAAACAATTTTCAACATCAGTTTTGAAGTCGCAACATCAATATCTATTTGGAAACCAAATTTCATTGAAATCGGACAATGTTGAAGTTTCCCGCCTTTTTTGGCAGCCATTTTGAAAATGGCGGTCAAGGAACAATTTTCAACATCAGTTTTGAACTCGCAACATCAAGATCTTTTTGGAAACCAAATGTCATTGAAATCGGACAATGTTGAATTTTCCCGCCCTTTTTGGCAGCCATTTAGAAAATGGCGGTCATTGAACAATTTTCAACTTCGGTTCTGAAGTCGCAACATCAATATCTACTTGGAAACCAAATTTCATTGAAATCGGACAATTTTGAATTTTGCCGCCTTTTTGGCGGCCATTTTGAAAATGGCGGTCAACGAACAATTTTCAACTTCGGTTTTGAAGTCGCAACATCAATATCTACTTGCAAACCAAATTTCATCGAAATCGGACAGTGTTGAATTTTCCCGCCTTTTTTTGGTGGCCATTTTGAAAATGGCGGTCAAGGAACAATTTTCAACACCGGTTTTGAACTCGCAACATCAAAATCTATTTGGAAACCAAGTTTCATTGAAATCGGACAATGTTGAATTTTCCCGCCGTTTTTGACGGCCATTTTGAAAATGGCGGTCAATGAACAATTTGAAGTCGCCACAGCATGGCAAACATTTCATCAATTTACACATAACCTTCATCTTCTATAGTTTTGGAAATAATAGATGAAAAATACGAAAATTTAAAAAATTCGGTGAAAAAAGGGCAATAACTCCTACAAGGGTTTATGGATTTTCTTCAAAATTTCAGGGTAGGTAGATCTTGATATGCTGAACATTTTTGCAATTTACATTTGACTTCTATCTGTTACACTTTTTGAAATAAAAAATAAAAAATGCAAAAATTTTGAAACTTTAACGGAAAAAGGGCTATAACTCCGAGATGGGCTGTCGGATTTTTTTCAAAATTGCACAGTGGGTAGATCTTGTCATGCTGATCATTTTAATCCCGTCAGATTTCTGATATCTGTAACGGTTTTCGAGTTATTAGCCAAGAACTGTAATTTGCCCCTATGTTCTATTTTTAGTAACAGCAGCCATGTTGTTTGGTCTACGTACATAAAAATCACAAACTTGAAAGTGCATACCCTGGTGATGATTCAGGCCAAGTTTGGTAAGTATTGGCCCAGTAGTTTCAGAGGAGAAGATTTTTTAATAAAAGTTAACGGACGGACGACGGACGGACGGACGGACAGACGGACGGACGACGGACGGACGGACGGACAGACGGACGGACGACGGACGCTGAGTGATGGCAAAAGCTCACATGGCCTTTGGCCAGGTGAGCTAAAAATTGATAAATTTTAATATTTGTTAACAATACCGATACTGCATTTTCGGGTAGAGGTATATGAAGAAGATAAAACAAGTGAAACATAATTTGTTAGTTTTTGAAATACAAGACATTTAAACAGAGCAAAAATACCGTCCCAAAAGCTGCTTAGTCAAGGATTTGTTCAACCTATGTTATTTTCATCCTCAAGACAGTATGGCAGTCACCCACCATAACATCATTGAAAGATAAGACGTGTCAGTGTCCCAAATGGGAGCGGACATTTTCAGCTAGACTCACGTCTTCCCGGATTTGACCATACCGATTTTGACTTTTTCCTAAATTGACTCATTCACAGTGTGACAGTTGCTGTTTACAGAGTATGACATGCTTACCCTTCTTGGCCACCTGATGTAGCTCTGATGTTTTTATGGGAGTTCACACTGTCAGTGCTTTAGTTTTTGTGTTGTCTTGCTTAATGGTATACTGTTTGAGGGTTACGGAAGTTACACATACCATGTTTTAATGACATTAACCAATAAGCTACCTAACAAATCTTCCAAAAACATATATGCATCACGGACCGTGTGACGGGTGCTGTTTACACCTGATGTCACTCTCAGTTTTATGGGAGTTCACTCTGTGAGTGCATTGGTTTTGAATGTTGTGTGTGTGGTTTTTTTTTATTTCTGTGCTGTCTAACGTCATTGTTTTCTGTGTTCTCACGTTGGACTTTGATTTTTGAAAATATCACTCCTTTCTTTTTTTTTTATTCAACTACCGTTGTTTTAAGATAGAATCCATCATCGTACTACAATAAGTCCAATGTGTTTATTTTGAAGTTTGCCGCCTTTGGTGTAAAAATGCAAATTTTTTTAGAAGTTATTGCTGTCAGTAAAACGAACACGCATGCTTGTGTGGGACAAATCAGGGTCTTTGAACTTAAAATATTAAAATCCATAAAATCGCTTAACAACATGTATATTGTCCTTGAACATATGAATAGAAAATTTAAACATGTCAAACTAAAGATATAATCGGTATGTTCATTACGTGACAACTGTAAAAGGAGATTTCTTTCGTCTTTTGTGATATGTTTTTTAATACTAATTATTGTATGTCACTTTGCACTTCGTAGTTTTTAATTTCGCAGCAATCGTTGAACTCGAAAAAAAGTAGGGGAAAAATTAACTTGACGTTGAATAGTAAATAATAATAGCAATTAGAGAATAAAATATGTCCTGTGTAATTTGTGAACTTAAATTTTAATGAAAATAATCTGAAATCCTAAAATATTGAAATTATAGCTATGTCACAGTGACGTGGGTTACAATGGAAATTCGTTGTTAACTCTTTCAGCCTATTCTGGGCAGAAATGATTTTAGACACTGCATTTTCAAGTGCAGCATTTCGTATTTGCATGTAGCGAGAATCATATGCTCGTACATAAAAAACAACTGCTGAATACCGAAACAGCAGTAAATTGTGGTTCAGTTCAGTAGAGTTTACAAAAGTTACAAATGTCTCTTCAGTTTAGATAAAAATCAAAAATTTGGAAGATCTTGGAAGACAAAAAAAAATCAAAGCCCCTAAGAACCTGGAATGAACAATGATATGAATAACTTCCTTAAAGGTTCCACGGAACTTAGTGTCTCGTTGCTCACTCCACTGTCACTATAATTCTGCCTATCTTTAGATCTTGTTGCTAGGTAGAATTCCAAGAAATACATGGTCGTTGAGAGTTTCTGGAATTTCATCAAAATCAGAATAAATGATTTTTGAAATCTAAAAAATTGAAAATATTTGGTTTAAATAAAAGTCATTCAAAAAGAATGGCTGCTGACAAAAATTCGCCAAATTTGTTTGTCTTTGAGAGTTTCCGGAAATTTACCAAAATTTATTTTCCAATCTTAGTTTTGAGAATTGTGAAGAAAATGGCTTAAATATTTGATTGTATGCAAAAATTTCAAAAGTTTTAAGTCTTGGACATTTTCAGGAAATTTACCAATAAAATTCCAAAAGCTTATTGCGGTTCTATAGAATATAAGCAACAATTTAATACATCAAAAATAAATTCCTTTATCCCAATTTTTCTTTAACATTGTTGTGGACCTAAAGGGAAAATTAAGCCAAATTCATCGATGCAAAAAAAAAAAAAAAAAAAAAAAAAAAAAAAAAAAAAACAAGCCAAAGTGACAATTCTGGTATGGATGTTGATTACTACTAAGGATGTTACCACTTACCGATCATCATCAGTAGATGATGAGATATGGAGAAAAGAAAAAAAAATGATGAAAAAAAGCCCCAGCTAATGGCAAAATACGGAAAAAATTGATTTATTGAATAAAAAACATGGCGACATCAAGATGTAGACAGGAATAGAATCCCTGTCCTTGATAAACTGGAGTTTTCTGTGTATCGTGTGCGTCTTTGTCACATGTACATTCACTCCATATCCTTTCATATTTTTCTATTGGAAGACAATGATTAAATATGAAAAAGAAAGGAAATGGGGTAAATGTCAAGGAGAAAACATCCCATATNNNNCAGGTTAAAACGACCCAAAACAAAGCATCTAGGGGTCACCGTACGGTCGTTTTGAATATTGTTTCAAAATTTCTTAGATGTTGAATAAGATTTGAGAAAGTTATTAAAGCTTAAGTTAAAAAAAAACTGTAAACGACCACGACGGAATCTATGGTTGCTATATCTAGCGTTCGAATATCGCAGATCGTTACATGTTAGAGATATCCTAAGTTTAATAACATGATGTTAAAAATGGATAACAGGAAAAACCTACAATCGCTGAAAATAATATTTGCAAGGGAACTACACAAGAAAAACACGTATAAGACAAAAACAAACGTAGACAACGATAGGAACTCGGGACAGCCGGACTTGGTACCGGCACTAGCAAAAGCCAGCGGTAGGGTTAAACCAGTTTATGGGTACCCAAACCTCCCTTTTATCTGTCCCGTTTTCCTATAGTATAAAAACATACGAATAAAACCCAATACAGGTAGACCACTAACTCCATGACCATGCACAATCTTGAAACGAATACGTAATTTTGAAAGATGGTTCAATGGGTGCTCGCCGCTAATCTGCCGGCTAGCTCAAGGAGCCTAGTCTGCAGGTAGAACACTGTCGCACTACGGAGGAAAAATCAAACTCAAAACTTCCCGAAGGGTTTGGTCAAGAATCATTATAAATTTCAGTAGACATCGGCAGTATCAATGAGAGGCCAGTATGTGTGCAAAATTTCCGGTCACTAGGTCTCAAAGTTAATTTAACGGATGCAAGCAGAATATCTTGCCGATATCCCCTATTACGTAAAGAATGTAAGTTACGTCCCAGCTTTTCTGGATTTTAATGCAGTTTCTGGCATTTTTAACAACATTTCCGTAAAATTGAGGACTAGAACTGCCCAAAGTAATAAGCTGTTTTTAGAGTAACGCCATATTTAGATATCACATGTTCATATCTATTACAAAACTTCTTAAATGTATTCAAAAACTTATGAAATATGTACCCCTGTTGTAAAAGTTTGGCTGTGATAGTACGGTTACGTTCATTGAAATCAAGCTCGTGCGAATCGTACCAGTTGAGAAATATACACCCCATAGGATGGAGCAAGGGGAATGTCGCCGTCAAGAAAAGGGAAATTAGTAATAGTGAAATCAAAATCATCCCTTTTTTCATATATTTTGGTGTTGATTTGTCTTTTCAGTTTAGATAAAGAATATCATTAAATGGGAAAGATGTATATCAGGTGGAAGAATTTTTTCGAGTTAATCTCAAGTGCAGAAATTTTATTTCAAAACTACCACTGTTTTACATGAAAGAAAGATGAAAATACATATTACACAAATGACTGGTACCTGGGACTAATATAACAGGGATATGAAACTATTTCACAAACCAGTTTGATCGAATAAAAAGCGGTATCCAGGTTACGCTTTTGATTTACTCAACATAAAATTATTCTAAAAAATTTGCCGAAAAGCTGATTTATCGTATATTTACATTGACAAAACAAAAATTGGGAATAAATGCACCAGGGGTTGTTTTCTTGTGTATAGAGGTCATAAAATTATCGAGAAACCTTCCAATAAACAAATGACAGTTATCGATTAATGAGCGTCAGAACAATGAAAATCAAGAAGATTGGCCAACTTTAACTCGTTAGTTTACCTGTCAAATTCCATCCTTCCATTACGAAATTTTATCAGTATAAAGCTCTTTGTATTGGCTTTATAGTCATATATAATTTATGCAGGAAAGATTTTTAACAGTACTGATGAATTTTGACTGATGTGACCACGCTCATGCAATATTTAGAAAAAAAAATTGAGTTCAATCACTAAACTTTTCCCTGTGTATTTTACAACTAAATTTTCAATTAAATTTAAAAAATATACCATGATTCGCGTCGAAGTTTCATCTTTTCAATCATATAAACTTTGTAGTATTAAATATTTTGGAGAAAATAGAAAGTGTACTGAAAACCACGTGATAAAATCGGATTCGGGTATTTATCTTCGAATTCCGCGTGTTTGACCGGAAACGGTAATAGTAAGCAAACGTTACTTTTCCGTCTACGATTAAATTTTATTTTATCACGTGACAATTACAAAATTTAAAATGGCCACAGGTCAAACGAAGGATAGATACGATGAAGCGTAAATTGAGGCATAGGAGGGATATTTCATATCTACGGTACTTGGAACTTTGATAAAATGAAGAAAAATAGTTCCGATTTCCATCGGTATGCGTTTCGCCAAGGTGTCTAGCGGGAAACCCTTGAAAAATCACCGCAAACATTTTGACTGCGAATCTACAACTTTTAAACGGCCCCAGATTCTGTCTCTATGGGGCAACAGCAAAAATTAAAAAATAGAAATATAAGTCCAAATAGAAAAGATAAATGATAAATAGGTAATATTTGCACCATAGAGGCAGAAGAATTCGGTCTAATATGCTTTTTGTTCAGCTAGGTAGCAATGACATAAGTCACGTTAGTTCAAATGTATCTCATGTAGTTTCGTCATTTGAAATTGTAATTCAAGCTTTGATAGGTTTAGGCATCAGAAAAATATTTTAAGGGCTAGTATTTTATAGAAAATATGTAGCTGCATGGCGTGGTCTAACGCTGGTGCAGTATAACGAGAGAGTCTATCGGCTAAATGTTGGCTTAATGGAGATCGGGCAAAGGTTCCCTGAACATGTGGTATTTTGGCGTCACAGGGGTTTTCAGTTCCCGGGCTTAGATATTTTGTTACCTGGAGGTATTCATTTAAACTTTGAGGGTAACCGTAGGCCGTAGGTTGTTTTACAGTCTGAGAGGGTCGTTTCTGTACGCAGAAAAACTACTCAGTACTGAATGATAAATGACGAAATGGATAGGGGGGGGGGGCAACGTAGGTAGAACTACAAAGGGGATTTCACAAATTTGGGTATGATATATATAGCATAGATGTTTTAGGCTAAACATGTGTCGATGACAATGTGCTTATATATAATAGTGGTACAAATTATGTGGTTACAGTGTAATAAATGGTAGAAAAATGTGGTGTGGAAAAAAAATATATATATATATATATACGTGAAAAAAAAGAATGTGTTACAACTGTGTTTGAAAAGAATTAAAAAAGGGGGCTATGAAACAACGGCAGTAGAATACCGAAGGAACAAAGGGGTGAAATTCACAAAAATCGAAGTCCAAAGACAGGGCAAAAACGAGAACACAGAAAACAATGACGTTAGACACAAAAACAACGACGCCAGACAGATTAGACACAAAGCACAGAACCAGAAACCACAACATTCAGAACAAATGTGAGGTATACAGGAAGATATATGTTAATGAGGAAATAAAAAGTCAAACGTGTTACTAATGTGTGTCTAAAGAATTAGAATTATATGTGAAATGAAAATGAAGTTAATGAATGTATGTGATATAACTATCACCAAAAAAATGTTTTCACTGTTCCCAGTACAACCCCTTTGCTATGTGGTAGAAATGACCAATGAATTGCCAGCAATAACGAAAAACAAAATTGGCTCAAATTAACTTTTAATAAATCGAAAAATAATTATTTTACAAATTAAATACAATATATAACTTATCTGACAATAATGAAGTCCAAGTAATAATCCAAACGAATAGTTCACTTAATTCCACCAATAAATGTCCAATAGAATAATCCTTATAATCCTCACTAAATAGTTGATAATAGATTCACAAGCTTTGATGTCGATTTCCAATACGAAAGATGTGCGTGATAATCCTATATAAACTAATTAATCCTGTATAAACTTATTAAACTGACTGACTTAACCCCTTTTCAGCTACCTCATATAAATACATTTATTATTTCTAGAAAAATCTATCCACAAGATATAACTAGAACATTCTAATCAACTGACAATCACATGACTAGAATGCTTATGTAAGGAAAACCTCTAGAAAAATCTATGTGTTAAAATCTGTATTTAAATTCTAGAATATTCCACATGTTTTAAGGTGTA
>MJUU01049839.1:0-16457 GCA_002080025.1 Modiolus philippinarum
ACACCGGTATTGCAGTAGCAACATCAATATCAACTTGGAAACCAAATTCATTGAAATCAGACAATATTGTATTTTCCCGCCTTTTTTGGCGGCCATTTTGAAAATGGTGGTCAACGAAATTTTTAATATCAGTTTTGAAGTTGCTACATCAATACCTTTTTGGAAACAAAATTTCATTAAAATCGGACAATGTTGAAGTTTCCCGCCTTTTTGGCGGCCATTTTGAAAATAGTGGTCAACGAAAAATTTTCAACACCGGTTTTGATGTCGCAACATCAATATCTATTTGGAAACAAAATTTCATTGAAATCGGACAATTTTGAATTATCCCGCCTTTTTTGGCAGCCATTTTGAAAATGGCGGTCAACGAACAATTTTTAACATCAGTTTTGAAGTTGCTACATTATTACCTTTTTGGAAACCAAAATACATAAAAATCGGAAAATCTTCAACATCAGTTTTGAAGTCGCCACAGCATTGCAAACATTTTATCAAATGACACTTTACCTTCATCTTCTATAGTTTTGGAAATAAAAGATGAAAAATATGAAAATTATGAAAATTCCGTGAAAAAAAGGGCAATAACTCCTACAAGGGTTTTTGGATTATCTTCAAAATTTCAGGGTGGGTAGATCTTGACATGCTGAACATTTTTGCAATTTAAAGTTGACTTGTATCTCTTATAGTTTTTCTGATAAAAAATTAATAAAGTTAAAATTTTGCAAATTTTACAGAAGAAGGACAATAACTCAAAGACGGGTTTTCGGATTTTCTTCGAAATTGCAGGGCAGGTAGATCTTGCTATACTGATCACTTTTGCCCCATGTCAGATTTTTGATATCTGTAATGGTTTTTGAGTTATTTGCAAAAAACAGCAATTTACCCCTATGTTCTATTTTTAGTAACAGCAGCCATGTTGTATGGTCTTCGGACTAATCGAACTCAATTTTTAAACTGCATACCCTGGTGATACTTCAGGCAAAATTTGGTTACAATTGGCTCAGCAGTTTCAGAGGAGAAGATTTTTGATATTGTTGACGGACGACGGACGCAAAGTGATGGCAAAAGCTCACATGGCCTTTTAGGCCAGGTGAGCTAAAAATATGCCAAAAATATGAAATCCACAATATATTTGACATTCTGTATGAATCACTTTCAAAAACAAGATGGAAAACATCGTAGAGAAGAAAATTAAAAAGTATTGGATAAAAGAGGTCAACAGAAATGCTGCTAGATAATCAAGTTTGAAGTATTTAAATAGAAAAATTTTGGTAAAGTACACCGATTACTTAGATCTAACGCGGCAAATGTTAAAGTTATAGCCCGGCCACCAGTACGTACTGAAATTGCAACAGGGACATATATTTTTCAAACCAATCGTACTGCCTTTAACAAGTTTAGTGTTGATCCACATTGTCAGATGTGCAAGGAAGCTGATGAGCCACTTGGACATTTCTTGCTACTCTGTAAAGCATTGAATGCAGTAAGACATCCACTGATTGATGAGATTAAATGTAGATATAGTGAGCTTCTCTGAATGCTTTATAGTCAATGAAAGCTAACCTTTATAGATGTTATAGCTAATACTTACCAGCTTCTAGACTACGCATTATATGAACTGTGTACGTTATTCCATATGGTGGATTGCGTAATTGTTTAATGTTTTTAAAAAGTGGTATATGGTTGAAACTTAACTACTCCGTCTGGAGGTGTGCCTCTATTGGTAGAATCTCTGTGATACAGAATACCGTAATTGCAGAGTTGATTTTGATAATTTTTCTTCTAATCATTGTACATACCAAAATTTATTGAGCACTTTCTTCATTATGTTTTCCATTGATACTTTGAATGAGGATTCTGCATTAGTGAATCCACACTTGGAAGGTTGCATTTTTTCAACAATTTCTTACCTCAGAATTTTCCGGCTCCCATTCTAGGATTCAGATGATGGATGGCCGTTTATTTTGTAATATGAAACAAGAGCCGTCGACTCGAATCTTCGGATGATGGATGGCCGTTCATTTTGTAATATGAAACAAGAGCCGTCGACTCGAATCACTTTTCTTTACAAATTTTGAGAGTACAAATACAGTTGGTTGAACGTTCAACGTTACATTTTTTGCGTGTACATTCCGTGTTTCGTTCGTTCCGCTCGCGTTTTCCGTTCGTTCCGTTTCAAATAAATCAAATCGTGTGTTGCGTGTACCATTCATACACGTTTTACACGAAACAAACGATTCATTTCGTTCTGTTCGCAAGCTCGGAACAGTTCATATCGTGCAGAGCGTGTATATCGTGTGGAGCGTGTATTTCGTGTGAACCGGAAATGCGTTTCACAAAAATAAAATCCTATAAATAATTATTTCATAGTGACGAATGTCAACAAAAATGGGCTTGCAGTTCGTAACTTTATCGTCCATAAAGTCAATTCCATTCAGGTTGACACATCATATCTGCTGATGCAGTCAGTTTTAAACAACATTCATGATACCAAAACAACACGACAGTCATTCGGATTGTTTCTGAAACGGTATATTAAGTATGTCGAGAAAAAAGGGGGAGGGGTATGGAAGTGCCTGTGTTGCTACCTTTTTTTTCATTTCCATATGTATGTAGTACACAATATATGTGTATATGCATGGACAGCAAGAGTTCTAGGATATCCGAGTTCTAACTTCCCAAGTTAAAATATGCCTAGACCTATAATTATACCATGGCAGGGACAGGGGCAGGAACACTGGTATTATAGTTGTGGACAGGACCTTGCATTTGCCTTGTATGGGAGTTATGCCCACTATGCATATTTTTTTTGAAAAATTTGTTATCCTGCAATGATGGTATTTTCTACCAGCATTTCTACCTGTTTCTAAAGCTCGTCAAATAAATTTAATATTTTCTGACAATGTACATGTACATTCCCAATGTTCTGACAATGTACATGTACATTCCATGGTGTGAGGTTCCTCACTGTGTTGAAGACCGTACGGTGACCCCTAGATGCTTTGTTTTGGGTCGTTTTAACCTGGATATGGGATGTTGTCTCCTTGACATTTACCCCATTTCCTTTCTTTTCATATATTGTATATACATGTGTACATGTCTATTTACTTACATGTCCTGATGGGATGTAAGGCTCATACTCTTGGACGGTGTCATGAGTCCACAACTGACAAGGGTACCAGCTGATACTTGAACAACGTCGCAAGTCTACATGGGTTTGCATCAGTAAGCCCGTGTGGACTCACTACACTGATCGAGAGTTCTTGCACCATATATCCCATCAGGAAATGTCAGTAAATAGACAAATACAACATTTTCCACAAAAAGATTTGCATAGTGCACATTCACCCACAGTCACCAACTTTCTGGTTTGCACAGAGTCGGTTCACCCACATTCTGGTTCACACGGATTCAATTCGCCCACAATATATATGGTGTTATAATTTGGCAAACTATTTTGCAACACATTTAAGTGTGCATATATATACAGAGTGTAGGGGCTACCCTTGTCTGTTGTAATAAAAAAAAAATGATTGAATGCATGAAAAAGCTTATATTGGTATTTCTTTGTTTCAGGGAATTTTACTAAAATATATTACGTAATCCGTACAAATGCCGTACTAATTAAAATTATAATTTAAAAAAAGTAAAGAAATCGCATTAAACAAAAGTTGCTTCTGTGACAAATTTAAAAATATTTAGCTTTAAAGAACATAAACCATGAAGGAAATTTTTGTTCATTCCCATCCAAATATAACTAATTAATATTTTAATAATTGTCAATCAAAATTCATACATTAATAACACAAATCAATGTTTAATTGCAAATTGCCAATCAAATAATCTGATAATATTACTTATTTAATTGTTTGATCAACACTCTTACATCGGCAATCATTGCTAAAATGCCAAAGAAATTTACTCACGAATGTTCAAATCGACATGTTTATTACGTACATGTAAATATATAATTAACGTGTTGTGTTAAATGTGAAGTAAACAAACCAAACTATTAAATGGGTAGGAAACAGACCCACTTGGTTGGCAAACAAACCTGTAATGGGTCCTCAAAATGTTCCTCCATGCATATTGTTCTAGCTCTAGTGATTACATTTTTAGCAAATCATGTCCTTTACTAACTGCATAGCCATAGGTCTTGTGGTGCAGGTGCCAATATTTTTATGCCCCGCCACGAAGTGGAAGGGGCATATAGATTTACCCTTGTCCGTACGTCCGTACGTCCCGATGTTAAGTTTTGCATTTAGGTCCATATATTGGCAACCTCTTGTGGTATTTTGATAAAATTACATCAGTACATGCACCTTGATTAGTACTAACAGATTCACCAACAATTAGGGATCCATGACCTACATTTTACGCTTGAGTGACTTTGGTTTAATTTTGCGTTAAAGTCCATTTCTCAACAACTACGCATTATAACAATATGATGTTTCATCAAATTAATTGCCTTGATAAGTACTACCCAAAACATTGACAGTTAGGTGGCTTTGACCTATATTTTACGCTTGAATGACTTTGGTTAAATTTTGCGTTAAAGTCCATTTCTCAACAACTACTCATTATAACAATATGATGTTTCATCAAATTAATTGCCTTGATGAGTACTACCCAAAACATTGACAGTTAGGTGGCTTTGACCTATATTTTACGCTTGAGTGACTTTTGTTTAATTTTGCGTCAAAGTCCATTTCTCAACAAATACACATTATACCAGAATGATGTTTCATTAAATTGATGGCCTTGATGAGTACTACCCAAATCATTGATGATTAGGTTGCTTTGACCTATTTTTTTATGCTTGAGTGACTTTTGTTAAATTTTGCATTTAAGTCTGTCTCTCATCGACTTAACATGCTATCCAAATGTTGTTGCATCAAAATAAATCAACTTGATGAGTACTACCGGTATCCAAATCGGGGCCAATTTGGCCTACTTTTTTGCTTAAGTGACTTTTGGTTTATTTTCTGCTTGAATGACTTTGTTAAATTTTTAAACCTGATTGACTTGGGCTATCTCTTTCTTATGAAAAATTTGTCGGCGGGGCATCCGTGTCTTATAGACACATTCTCTAGTTTATACTTGATTGAAATGATGTACTAGTACATGTGAAAATGTCATAAGATTCGTTACGAATGACAACAAAATGACATACCCCTATAAAATTTGTTGCCAGTCAGCCAGTGGAAGAATATCATATTCGTGCTTCCGATAGAATATAGTTAGCAAGTTTCTATCAAAATCTTATACATTGTGTATTTAAGTTATTTTTTTCATTTTCTTGAGTTGAATACGATGTTGTGATATTAAATTGAAAACAATATGCATGTTTATCAAATTAATCGTTTTTTTATATTGCGTCTTGGATCAACCAGCCTGCAACGCAGTTGCATAATGCATCGGGTCTGTATGTTTGATTTACCTCCCTTTGTACACTATTCAAAAACATAAATAATTTTATTCAAAATAAATTGCTTTAAAAACATTTGTTTACCTGTGTATTGCACAATTGACATACATACGAAATCACACAATCCGATTATTTTCACATATTACGTAATAACTTAATACATGCAGACATATGCAGCAGTTCCTTGGATGACCACGAAGTTTTGCCACATGTAGATTTTCAGGGCTTCATCGGAGCTTTGATTATTTTCCTTAGTTTGTGTGCAGCTAATTACTGGATCAAGCTCTTAATTGTGTCCATTTAATTACTGTATCAAGCTCTTTACTGTGTCCTCATCCATTTTGAATTGATGTCACTTGCTCAAATTTCAGTGTTTCACATGCTGCGGTCGTATCATGCTGCGCTCAGCGTAGCCCTTTATTTGGTTTGAGCAATACAAGCTCAGTCTTCATGTACTGAGGCTGAACCTGTAGTTAACTAGTTAATGTGTACACATTCACAAATTTATTAAAGGTACATTGTACATGTAACGTAAGGTACAAGAAACTATATATGAAGTCTTCTTCAGGCAAATACATTTTTGTAGGTTGGTTCGATTCCAACAGGAGACAAATATTGTACCATAAGTCCATACGTGTATGATAAGAGTAAATTACATTAATTTTTACATGTAAACAGTAAAAGTTGGAGTATGCATTTCAAATTTTTTCTTGTGTAATTGTATTTTGGGGCATTTTCTGAATTTCATGAATCATATCACAAAAAAGCTTTTTTAATGGACCATGTTTGTACCTCCCGCAAATCCTCAACAGCTATACAAACTTGACAATGGACAAAAAGCTAAAGACGTTTCACAGAGACAAATCATCTCATTTGATATCTTGTATGTTTGTTGCTTAATTGTTATATTTGCTGGAGTATAGGAAAAAGAAGGGAAAACAGGGAATGTGTCAAAGAGACAACTACCCAAAGGGGAGTAATATACATGTATTTGTCACATACACATTATGGAATTTTTTGTACAGATATCCTGTCAAAAAAGTAAGCATAAAATACCTGGAACCCCTGTTTTGAACGCACAAATTCTGACATTGGAATAAACAAAATGAGACACATTGTAAAATGCGACTGTCTTATGATAATAAAAAGTAATAAACAGAAATGGAATAAAAAAAGTCTTCATAACTGCAATAGTAATACATTTGTTACACTGGCAAAACATTAATGTTTGGAAGAAAAAAATTAAAGTCTTTTGAGTGTCTTCATTATGACAAACTTCTGCCCTTAAGTTTTTTTCCTGGGATCTAAACACATTAAATTCAAATGTCACTGGATCTAGTAAAAGTTTAAAACCAAAGATACAGTACGAGCGTTATATATAGTGTGTGATAATACCCCCTGCTTTAGGGGGGTATACAATGATCATGGTTTTCGTTCGTTCTTCTGTCTGTTTGTTTTTCGATCAGCCATAGGGTTACATGTACATACTTTGTGGCGACAACACCTCTGAGACCACTTTTTGAAACTCACTGAAACTTTCACAGAAAATTCAGTATATAATGCCATTGTGCTGCACCAGCTATTTTGAAATTTGATTCGATCTGATTTTTTTTTATTTTGATTTCTTGAATCAAATTTGGAGCCCTCCATAGGGGTACACACTTTGTGACAAAAAATCCTCCAGTACCACTGAGAGAAATTCTGTGAAACTTTCACAGAATGGTCAGTGCATATTGCCATTGTGCACCAGCTATTTCAAAATTTGATTTCACTTGATTTTTGTTGTTGACTTTTTTACTTCAGGAATCAAATGGGGGAGCGGGGATATATATTACTGAGCTTTGCCTCTTCAGTGCCAGATCCAGGAGGAGGCCAAGGGTGTCCCTACCCACTTTGGTTCGAAAATATTTAAAATTCCTAGGTGTTTTTTTTTAATCTTGTTCCAAACCCCCCTTTTGTTTAATCTGGTTCCAAACCCCCCTTTTTATGGATAAATTATGGGTTGACCCCCCCTCTAGCAGACAGTCTGGATCCCCCACTGGTCAAAATGGATTTACCCTCCCTGTGGGCCCTTTAGATTCACATAACTTATATTAAATTGAAATCGAATATTTCAAACCCTTTCCGTCTCCAATTCTTCATGTTTCATTAACCATTATTAATACATACAAGACAATGAATCCCAATTAAAGGAATATAACCATACAGCAGAGACATGTCTCTGTGTTAAGGAAGAAAATCATCAACATGAATTCAATTAACTAAAGAATAATAATATCAAGATATACCCCTCTCATCAATTGTAATGACTGTAATATAGCTTTTTTAGTAGGGCCTGGCATTAAATAACTCTATGTTGTATGGTAACTTGAACGCTTCACATATTTTATAAATTTTATGCACAGTATTTGACTTAATCAAAATAGGTCCCTTTACATTTTGAGGAAAATGGTTGGTTAATGGTCAAACAAATGTTTTGATATGATCTGCACTGAAGAGACTGAGACATAATTGGTCAAAATGGCCATATGCATAAACCAAATTTACAGAAACTGAGATATTTTGTTATTTATAAATGTGCATATGAAATTCAGCAAACAGGTTACATTATCACGTATATATGCAGGTGTTCAAATTTGAGAAAAGGGACTGCTCTGCTTTTAGGCTAGACAGCTGAATATTTTTTTTTCCTTGTAAGGCCGTTGATTTTTTCTTTTCTAGTTTTCGAACCCTCCTACCTTAAAAATTTAGGCCCAAATTTCAAAAAAAAAAACATTTGCTTTTTGAATTTTTTTCCTACCATACAAATATTTGGTCTAAAATTCAATAAAATTCCTATTATCTTAATCCAAATTACAGTTGTTTTGCCCAACCTAAATTTTTCTATAATTTTATTATTTTATTTTTGTCCTTCCTTCTACCCACCAACATTTAGGAAAAAGTTCGTAAAACCAAAAATTAAAAAAAACAGTGGCCTATAAACAACTAAAGGTGGAAATTATTAAAAAAAGTTATGGAAAATTCTCTTTGACGCATTCACAACTGATGTGTGTTTCACTTTCTGGTTGGCCACATAGTTGAAATTTTTTTACCCTTTCAAAGATGTTGACCCCTATACCCTTATAGCATGTACAGGGTACTATTACACTGTTGTTTCTGATGCTAAATGCAACCTTTAAAACTATTTAGTGCTAAAACCTTTTGAAACATAGCACAAACAAAGTGTTAAAGAAAGGAAAGCAAATGAATCTAAATACTACAGGTTTGTTTTTTTTGTACTGATAAATCGATCTTCTTGCATGATCAACCAAAAAAACCAAAAAAAAAAAATCATATCGGTCCTTGAAATGTTATTTGTTCAACTCTTTATTGAAATTTAATGCAGTAGTCGCCATTTATCAAATACAAATTTGAACATTGTCCTAGTTTCATGTTTTTTGTTCCCAGGCCCCGTCCCGTTTGTCCAAAATGTAAACAGGTAAACGAAGGCTGCCAGTTGAAAGGTTTTACTTTGAAAAATCTCCGAAGGAACTTTTTGTGTTAAACAGAACTATTATCTATTCAGAACTAAATTAAAATAATTTTGATTAAATTTACCGTCATTCAAAGAGTTTAGATTAATTATTATAAGTTTCGTTTTTTCAACAAATTTGCAATTTTTATCAATTCTCACATTAGCCAATCAAATCAACATTCTCGCGTGTATTTCATTCCTATCGTGTACACACACGATATGAGCGAAATACACGGTTGAAATGATTCATTTCGTTCATTCAGTGTAGATGTTCCGTGTAAAGCGTGTATTTATGCAACTAATCGTTTGAAGCGTGTATGAATGCAACGAATCGTTTGAAGCGTGTATGAATGCAAAGAATCGTTTGAAGCGTGTAATTCATTCCGTTTTCCGTTCGCTCCACTCGCGTGTACACTCCGTTCGCGTTCCGTTCATGTTGTAACGTTGAGCGTTCAACCAACTGTAGTAAAGAACATTCCATTCTTACATTTGAACAGTTGAGGGGATGGAGCTGTGGGTGCGTTTCTCCCTTCTCCTCTCTTGTTCCTGCAGGTTTCTCTTAAATACCCCTTTTCTCCTTTATTCTAATCCAACTGTCCCTTTCTCCTGGTCTCCATTTACCCTTACAGTTCAAATCAACAGTTCTACTTTATATGAGCTTGTCTTTGAAAACTTTGTTGTGATGAATTTACAGCACTTATTCAGGCAATAACCTGTGGTGACATTTAATTATGAATCATCACATAGATATTTCCCAAAAAAGTGCCTTCACCAAACAACAAGTCAGCGTAGGTAAGAGAAACGCCTGGAACTTTCACATCCTTCAAATATGTATAATTCTCCACTGTTTAGGAGAACTGTACACAACAATAATACTTAAACTATCTGAACTTTAAAACAAGAACAATAAACAATATGTTATGGGAGGTCGGGAAATAACTAGAATCAATGAAGTCAAACACCTTGGAATAGTACATCAGGCCAAGTGGAGGATAAATATAGAAGAAAGGATTCAGTAGGCAGACAAACGATATATGCACTGCTGGGATCGGGAATTCATGCCAGATGTGGAATGTTTCCAAAAGTACTAAGTACGACTAAACATTTTGACTATATATGCAATTCCTCGGTGTATATATGGATTAGAACCTCAAAACACATTAAAATCAGATATCACAAAATTACAACAGTTACAACGCAAAATTTGTATATTAATCCAGTATCCAGTGCCTGTCTGATAGAACTGCGTCCGTTGCAGTATATGCATTTTTAGGAGTAGAACCTACTGGAGCAACGTTGGATAAAAATATAGATAATGGTGTTGCACACAGCTCTATATAATATGAATGATAATGTGTTGTCGCTCGCTACAGAAAACAAGGTAAATGCTAGGGTGCACTATGAATTGGTTTACAGAGTCCGCTTTTGACTTGAATTTAGTTACTTCTATCCAAATTCAAACATAGTGTCTTGAATTTAAGACAAATACAAATACAAATAAGTTCGGACGTTCTTTGATATATTCAGTAATATTATTAATTTGATATCGTTTGAGAAATTTAATTGGCGGAGAAGTGGTCACATGACTCCCTGTATAAAGTGATATTGCATGGCTATATCGCACGTTACTAAATATAGACCAAAATAATCTTTCATATCAGTAACTAACATAGAAGTATATTATAATCAGATGAAATGAAATTTTACTTAAATAAAGTAAAATCTTTTTCTTTTGTGTGAAATTTATAGTATTTAAAGATCAAACTCAATTATCTCTCCTTAAAGGTTTATACAACTGTATATGCATTTTTCTTTATTTTAAGTCTTTTTAGCTCTTTCTTGTAAATTAATAATATAACAATTACAGCATGTGTTAGAGGTCGATATCATGTTATATCGACCTAGAAAAGCATATCGACCTCGGATTTCATCCTCGGTCGATATGCATTTCTCAGGTCGATATAACATCATATCGACCTCGTACACATGCTATAATTGTATAATATCAGTGCAAATTGAATTTAAGGGTAACTTATCTTTACGTGGTACTGCACTAAAAACTTTATTATCAAAAAAGACGAGATTTTCCATATTTAAAGGATTTTAATAAATGTGACATTTCTTTTGCGGTTCAGTAAAGAAGATAAACCTGATCATTCCGAGACACCCTATGCCATTCTCAGATTCATCATTATTATCATGTTTATTCTCATAACCACAGACATTAGATATTATCTATTTCGTACCATTGTGTTTCGCTTTATATGAAAATCCGTCTCTTCATCGAGCTCTTTTCCTTAGCCGTCATTAATTTTACTTGATTGTGTCTATAGACACATAAGGTATATATGTGTACAAGTTGCTCTTGGATTTCTTGTTTAAATTTTTCCACAAATCTCACCATAGTGTATATATATATAGACTATGTTTTTATTAAAGTAAGATAATTAAAAACTGCAAAGCTGCAAGCTTTTTGTAAAAAGCTTATACTTGTTTTACATCTATATTGAGTGGTAAGCGTCCAAGTTTACCATAAACTGTGCTATTTGGATTGGTTGATTTCAAATTAAAAACAATTTGCAAAATTTATACAATGCTAAATGCATTAATTTTGAAAGTCGGTATTAATCTCTCGTTTTCTAGTACTTCACTGCTTCTGGTCGAAAACTTTAAGTTTGTGTTTTGAATTTGAGGTTAATTTCTATTTTTAATATCTTATGCCTTGTTGTAAGGGCATTTAATTAAGAATGGCAAAGACTGATATTGAAAAGAAAGAAAGAAAGAATAAGATGCCGAAGAAAGGAGCAAAATAGTGGAATATAGTGAGAATGGACAAGAGATGAAGCATTGGCGGAACAGAGATCTTCTTTTGATTAGCGCAGTTTTAAGATAACTCGCAAAACTAAATTTTGAAATATATCTGGCAATAAATGATTAAATAAGGAATGAACGGATATGGAGTGGATGCACATGAGACAAAGTCTCTAGAAATACAAGGTAACAAAGCAAAGGAACAACGCTTTATTAATGTTTTCATCTTCTTGGACATATTTTACATGTCAAAGTTACACTGTTCAGGAATATATGGGATTCGAAAAAGTTTTGGATGAGGGCATTTTTATAACGAATCTTGTTAGAAAAACACATTTTTTCNTTAAATACCTTTTTTTTTTTTTTTTTTTTTTTTTGACGAAATAAATTAATAGTTTACATTAACGAAATCGAATATTACACACTTTTTTGCCAAGAAATATATTATAAAATGCAATTGTTTTTCCATAACATGCATAACATGTGCTTCTAACTGAACTGCAACATATGTTGTCCCCTAATCACTAAGGAAAATGGGGATAGCCAAAAGGATTTTGAGCAGCTTGCATTCAAAACTGATAGAAAATAATGAAAACTTTATTCATGAACAAATAAAGTGATATGGAGTAAATGTACTTGGGACATAGACCACATTAGTATTAAATTGATTTTGATAACACTATACTGATCTTTGACTGGAGCGAAAAAGCTGTCAATCGTACGAGATAATATAGGAAAATGTAGCACAGGTACATTGGTTTTGCTGTCGTCTGTAAAATTAAGGCTACAAAAATCCCTATGATGAACAATAAGCTGTGATTTTTAAGAAATCGCAGCACGACCTCTATAACATAATGAAGCACAGAGCTCTCAGCAATTTCAGAAAGGTCTCTAGTACTTATACTGGGTTAAGCAGAATTTACTGATAGTGAAAGAGTACTTTCTTTCCGCCGTGCAGAATGCCCAGGTACTTAAAGACCCTAGTGTATTTCTACGTTGAACTAGCGCACTTATTATACAGAAGGAAAACCCTAGTGTGAGTATGTTTTGGAATTTTTGTCCAAGTGTATTTAATCCAAGCGGAACTAATACACGGATGGAAAGAATTCACTGTTCAACTAGATCTCGGACCATGCAAAATCTATGCATTTTTTAGTCTAAATATTAAAATAGCCCATTTTTAATTTTTTTTTTATTCTAAATGTTTCAAAATTGCGAGATAACATTTCATGCTACTTTACATTTCATCGCTAGTAGCGATATCTGGTACATATTTTTTACAGGTAACTAAAATGCATTTTTAACCGGATTTATTCACTTCCACATCTGAAAATCTATATGTGCATACCAAATGAAATCATTTTCTGCACATCGAATGAAAAGAATTTCATCGTGGTAAAATCATTTGTATAGTATTCTTATAACAATCCCTGCATTCCATTACACTGATTATTTCATCGATTTAATGTAATTGCTGTATATTGCCCCGTGTGCTCATCTGTATATTTTCATCCATTTACATTTATCTCTAAGGGGAACTATTAGTAAAGTTATTTTTAATCTACTCTCTGTTGAGATGATTTTTCAAAGGTCTGTATGTTATAGATTTGTTCTATGGCAGTTATATATTATTGTAGAAAATAAATCTGATTGACGTTGTGATGTTTACTATTGCAACCTGTCTGTTTCAAATCAAAAGAAAGTAGAAAAACTGTGAGCAAAGCTCACTGATATATACCCCCGCTCCCCCATTTGATCATCAATCAAATCAGATCAATTTCTGTAATAGAAGATGCACATCTACATTATGTCAAAAACGACTGTCTTAAAGTGTCATGAGTGGTTGGAGGGGTAGCGAAGAAGAGATGGGAATCCACTTGTAATGTAATGGCAAAGTCCATGTTTTGCTATGGGAAACCCCAAAAATCAATTTAATCAAATTCTGAAATAGGAGGTGCATATCTACATTATGTCACAAAGACTGTATTAAAGTTTCATGAAAATTTGCTCAGTGGTTCAGGGGGAGTAGCCGATAAGAGCTTGCAATGTAATGGCAAAGTCTATGTTTTGCTATGGGAAACCCCAAAAATCAATCAAATCAAGTTCTGATATAAAAGGTGCACATCTACATTATGTCACAAAGACGGTTAAAGTTTCATTAAAATTTGCTCAGTGGTTCAGGAGTAGTTGCGGATAAGAGATGAGTACCCCCGTGTAATGTTATGGCAAAGTCAATGAGAGATGGGTACCCTCAGGTTTGACGGACGGAAGGAAAGACGACAGGACGGAAGGGCAGACGGTCGGACAACCCCATCACTATATACCCCCAATTTTCAAGCGGGGGTATTATATATGTAAAATCTATCCTCTTTTTCAAACAAGCCAGCCAGAAGAAAGGAATGTCGTAATAACGAAACGTTTGACAAATACAAAACTAGAGGAATGACTGCTGGAAACGAAATATCACATCATCCTGATCATCTGTTTTAACAAAGAAAGCATTTGCAATCGACTCTAAATGTATTTTTCTAAATATATTTTTAAATCCAGTGATAGATAATTGCTATCTTAACAAGGATAAATAGTTGCTGGGTACAATTACAGGTACTCTTTAAGACTTTCAGGAAGTTTACCAAATTTAGAATCATTTTAAGATATCCAAGTAGTGAAAATGTCTATTCAAAACAAAGCAAATTCTAAAAGCATTGCTGCTCAGTAGATTTATAAAATCTAGGTCATCATATACTACATATTTATTTGAATAAATTTATAAAATCTGGAACAAGGCAGTAGTATCCAAATGAGCAAAGGAGTGGTATTTACAAAATTCGAAGTCCAAAGACATGGCAAAAAAGAGAACAAGGAAAACAATGATGTTATTCAACTACAAAACTCAGAAATAAAACACAGCATTCAAAACCATGGAACTCACGATGAACTCCTATGGACTGAGACTGACATCAGGTGTTCTTGAAGTGAAGCATGTCCAGCTCTGTTAAAGGTTATCGTCACACGGTCAGTGAAACAACGGCAGTAGAATACCGAAGGAACAAAGGAGTTAAATGGAAATCCATTAGGTGAAAATGTTTTTTCTTACAGAAACAAATTCAAAGCGAATGGTTGCTGGGTTGAATTTAACAAAAACAAAAATAAATTGCCTTTGGAAATTTTCTTAAATTTACCAAGGTCGAATTAAATATTTTCGAAATCAAAGGGGTAAAAATGTTTTTGCTAAACAAAAGAGATACCATTATGAAAAAGAAAGGAAATGGGATAAATATCAAGGAGACAACATCCCATCTGCAGGTTAAAACGACTCAAAACAAAGCATCTAGGGGGCACCGTACCGTCTTCAACACAGTGAGGAACCTCAAACCTTATAGCAAGCCCCAAATGGCCAAAAAAGGTAAAAAAGTGAAAATTATCAATGAAATAAACCACATTCAATAAACCGAATAGTAGTTTTGTTTCTTGGCATATTTTTAATCTAAGTGACCTTTAGTTATTCCAGGAAATTTAACAAAATTGGAATGAATATTTTTGAAATCCTATCAATGAGAATGTAAGTACGAACGGAAATAGATTCTAAATGTATGTTTTCTACGCTTAATTAAACAGAAATAGGTTGTCATTGAAAATTTCAGGAAAACAATCTACCAAAGTGGAATCATATATTTTTTTTATCCAAGTACTGAAAAAGTTTGTTACAATCAAATGAATTCCTAGAAATAAGTGGTTATAGGCAATTTAAAAAAAAATCAAAATAGGAATAAACTAATAGAGGTATTTTCGAAATTCATTCAATGAAAAATGTCAGTAAAAATGAAATCATATTGTAAAATTTGACTGCTCGGTAGAATGAAAACATGATAAGTGGCCTTTGAGCATCTACAGTCTTTAATCAATAATAATACAACAAATTGGATCCCCAAAAATTTTGTAAGAGAACTCGTGTCGCATGCGACATGTGTAAAAATCGATATCTTGCGGACTCTTGTTTGCAGTGGCCAATATAAAAAATCCGAAAGCTTATTCAACACCAAATATTCTTTACAACTCAAATTTGTAACGGTTTAATGTATAATTCATGTTTAAATTGAATGTTAAAAATTCTTATAGAGTTAACATATATTTCATACATTTCAGCAATGCGTTCCATTTTTATGAGAGAATGCTGTTATACAGTGTTGATTTATGTCATATGACAGGTAAACCAGAAGCTATAGTGACAGAGAACTTTATTCACTGTCCATGAATGATTCTCATAAAATGCAAACAGCATAAACAAAGATTTATTTTGACAAATATGGAGGATATCTAGTCTTATATATCAATTCACTATCTATATATTATTATACAAACACTTAAAACCAAATACAGGTCGAAGCTGGTTTGAAATTTTGCTGTAAAAGTAAAAACGTCATTGCTAAGGATCAAAATATCAAAGTTATGAAAGTAAAAAAACTCAAGTCTATGGATGAAATATCAAATTAACAGATTATGTTGCAATCTTTTCTTTACGGGTATGATATAAAATGCGTCTAATTTCTCCCTTAAAACTTAGAAATGAACACCGATCAACGATGAAAAACTAAAATATATCCAATAATATAGAATCTCAATGAAACAAAAATGTTTCTTCATGGAGAGTAATAATATTGAACAAAGTATTTGCATTATATTTCAGCGAATACAAATACTTTG
>MJUU01049841.1:0-68836 GCA_002080025.1 Modiolus philippinarum
CAGCCCAATAGTCAGACTTGTCTCACATGAAAATTTTACCTTGCGTGTTATAGAAATTTACTGCTTTTATCAAAATTCTTACCATTTAAAATACTGAGGCTTCATTCCGTGTATGGCACTCGGTAGATGTACTTGGTAATGGATTTGGCTTCCTATTTCGATATTTTTGGTAATGAGTACTTCTTTTTGGACTACCTTTGGATTATGGCTTTCCATATTATTTGATTTTAATGCTGCTGATGAGAGGTTACTCCTTGAAACACGTATACAGTATAACTAAATTTACTGTTTTTTATGCAATTTCGGTATATTTTGTATTTTGAACCGTTGGGCCGATGCCACTGCTGGTGGACCAGAGGTATTTTGTAATGAAAAATATGTTTTCTTTCCAACATCAGGACAAAGAGCGATAACTCGTTTTATCATATTTGGCAAACTGCCAATGATATTTGATTACAACTCAAGAAATAACCGCATTTTGTCTTAAAATGACTTGATTGCATTGATACTTTTTTATTTATACGCGTAATACATAAACGAGTAATATTAGTTAATTTTGACTTTTACGTAAGGCATCTGTTGTTGAAAGGTAAGTGAGAACCGAACCGTCAATCCAAAAGCGAACAATCCAAGGACAATGGCATCACCAGAAACAAAAAAGGGGAAAAAACAGAGACACAACATGGGTACGGCACAGAAAAGAAAAATGAAGACACACACACACAAAGATGAAAATGATGGCATTTTTCATGTTTTTATCCCCCCGCTTAGCGAAAGCGGGGGGGGGGTTATGTAATGCAGTCCGTCCGTATGTACGTACGTGCGTTTGTAATGCTCCCCGATAGCTCTGGAACTATAAGAGATACAAATTTGAAACTTATTTAGGTCAAATTTAGGGCGAATTTAGGTCAAACGCCCTGGGGGCAAATTATGGGCAAAAACGAATTTTCGCGATATCCAATAATTGAAGAAATTTCCAAGGCCATTTGGGCTAGAAAGTTGAAACTCGGATATGGACTCACATATTATGTAGCAACTTCACAGAGGGTGTCGGAACTTTGGTATGACCCCTTAGGGCATTGCCTCTAGGGGGTCCAAAAAACGAAAAAATCGATTCCGCTGGAACTCCTCTTACACCTTAAATCGCAGAAACCTTGCAATAAGGGTATAAGTAACACTATAAAAGTTGTCTGTGCCGAAGGTTTCGGAATTTTGAAATTTGCCCTCAGGGCGGAAAAATGAGCAAAAATATATTTCGAGATATCCAGTAATAAGCGAAATCTTCTGAAGTATTCACGTTTTGAAGCTGAAACTTTGTATGCAAATTCGATTATATGCATCTCATTTACTGATGATAGCGGACTTTTGGTATGACCCCTGGGGGCATGCCCTTAAGGGGCAAAAAAATGTTAAACAATTAGTACTCATCAGAACGACTGGAACTCTATGTATAATTTTGATTTTGTGGTTTATATTTTAATGAGGAATAATGGGAATTGCTCTTTGAATACGTTTTAAGCTTTTGGAATTTAGAACCCGGTGCCAAATTTGGTAAATTTCTTGAAAATGTCAAATACTAATAACTTTTGAAATTTCAACATGAAGTTTTATAATTAAGCAATATTTTAATGTCATCAGCTAATATGAACACTAGGATTCCAAAAATATGATTCTAATTTTGGTAAATTTCCTGAAACTCTCAAAGACCAATTATTTTTTTGAATTTTACCTAGCAACCATATCTTTTTTGATGCCTTACAGTTTTAATTATCATTTTCAATAGTCAGATTGCAAAAAACCTTGATTCTAATTTTGGTAAAGTTCCTGAAACTCTCAAAGACCCATTATTTTTGGGAATTTTACCTAGCAACCATATCTTTTTTGATGCCATTTAGATTTAATAATCAATTTCAATGGTCTGATTGCAAAAAACTTTTATTCTAATTTTGGCAAAGTTCCTGAAACTCTCAAAGACCAATTACTTTTTTGAATTTTACCTAGCAACCATATCTTTATTTATGCCTTATAGTTTCAATGATGATTTTCAATAGTCAGATTGCAAAAATCTTTGATTCTAATTATGGTAAATTTCCTGAAACTCTCAAAGACCTACTATTTTTGGAATTCTACCTAGCAACCATATCTTTTTCAATTCCCCTACAGTACTGAAGATTATTTTTTAATATCAGAGTGCAAAAGACTGATTCTAATTTTGGTAAATTTTCTGAAACTCTCAAAGACGGATTTCCGCCGTGCGCAGTCCCGGCTGAAGAATAGGCCCGCAGCATCCTCTGAGCTTGGAGTATGAGCCATACTAACAGAGGACCCCGAGGGAACCCCGGGATATAGAAATAGGACCCAGTATCTCCGGCTTGCGGGGTGTGACCCCTCCTAAACGGAGGCTGACCCCGAGGGTCCCGGGATATAGAAATAGGACCCATTCCGTGGTTGTGCGGGATTAATAAATACACAACCCATCTTTCGGATGGGATGTAAACTCAGGTCCATGTGTTGGAAGAAATGCCACGCTTCCTGCACGTTAAAGAACCCTTGTAGCAAGCTCTTTTTGGGGTGGTCCGTAGGTGATCGGCTACAAGGCTAAATTCCCCGCCCTTGACGATTTCACCCTACTTTTCCAGTGGCAGTCAGAATTTCCCGTCCCATGGCCATTTCCATACCCCAAAGTGATTATTTATCAACAAACTTGTTCTCGTCTTGATATAGCTGAAATATTGCTGAGTAGACGTTAAACAATATTCAATCAATCAATCAATCAAAGACGGATTTCTTTTTGGAATTTTACCTAGCAAACATATCTTTTTTGATGCCTTATAGTATCAGTGATCATTTTTAATTGTCAGATTGCAAAAATTTTTGATTCTAAGTTTGGTAAATTTCCTGAAACTATCAAAGACCCATTATTTTTTGGAATTCTACCTAGCAACCATATCTTTTTCAATTATTTAGAGTTATAAGGATGAATTTCAACTGTCAGGTTGCAAGAATCAATGATTCTGATTTTGGTAAATTTCCTGAAACTCTCAAAGACAATTACTTTTTTGGAATTTTACCTAGCAACCATATCTTTTTTTATGCCTTATAGTTTCAATGATGATTTTCAATAGTCAGATTGCAAAAATCTTTGATTCTAATTATGGTAAATTTCCTGAAACTCTCAAAGACCTACTATTTTTGGAATTCTACCTAGCAACCATATCTTTTTCAATTCCTTGCAGTACTGAAGATCATTTTTAATAATCAGAGTGCAAAAGACTCATTCTAATTTTGGTAAATTTTCTGAAACTCTCAATGACGGATTTCTTTTTGGAATTTTACCTAGCAACCATATCTTTTTTGATGCCTTATAGTATCAGTGATTATTTTTAATTGTCAGATTGCAAAAATTTTTGATTGTAAGTTTCGTAAATTTCCTGAAACTCTCAAAGACTCATTATTTTTTGGAATTCTACCTAGCAACCATATCTCTTTCAATTCCTTACTGTAAAAATGATGATTTTCAACAGCCAGATTGCAAAAATCTTTGATTCTTATTTTGGTAAAGTTCCTGAAACTCTCAAAGACCCATTATTTTTTGGAATTCTACCTAGCAACCATATCTTTTTGGTGTTTTACAGTTACGATGATTAATTTAGTTTCAAAAACACTTGTCTTTTTTTACAAGGGGAGGGGGTCCAAAAAGGGATAGCGGGGGATCGCAATCTTTGATTGGCTGTTTTTCATTTCAACATGACCTGCATGTGGACCCAGGTTGATTCTTTGCATGATGATACCCTATGTATAATGTATTTATGATGTTAATATGGAGCTGGGTCCAAATGCAGGTCATAGTTAAATTTGATTGGGAACATAATCCATTGGAAGTCTTTTCCCATTGGCCCAATGCTAATTATCCTTGATGGGGGTGTAAAAGAACATGGATTTTCTCGAATATTTGTCAAAAGGTCAAATTATTAGTTTATTTTCTAAATAATGGGATTATTATGCTTTATAAATACAAAAGAAACGCTGAGTTTCCTTGAAGAAAATAATTTTGAGATTCCCTTGGGACGATTTAGCATTTTATGGCAACCTATCCTTTGGTTTCCAAAAAGGTAATGATGTCGCAATGTCAAAACTGATGTTAAAAATTGTCTGTTGACCGCCATTTTCAAAATGGCCACCAAAAAAGGCTGGAAAATTCAACAATGTCTGATTTCAATGAAATTTGGTTTCCAAGTGGATATTGATGTTGCTACTGCAAAACAGGTGTTGAAAATTGTTTGTTGACTGCCACTTTCAAAATGGTCGCCAAAAAGCCGGGAAAATTCAACATTGTCCGATTTCAATAAAATTTGGTTTCCAAATAGATAATGATGTCGTAACTTAAAAAGGTGATAAAAATTGTTGTTTACTGCCATTTACCAAATGATGTCTCAACTTCAAAACTGGTGTCGAAAGTGGTCCTTAGCAAGAAATTTTTGTCAAAAAAGCCTAACAAAGAAGTAGAGTAAAACATGATCAGACTTACAATAGAGTCCAAGTTAATGGTGGTGTTTGCTCTACCAAAGTTTGAGAGACTGAAGTTCAACTGTATAACTTACAATGTTAGCTTGATTGTGGCAACTGAAAGCCAGGTGAGCAATATAGGCTCCAGGGAGCCTCTGGCAAATGATCTCTATTATTCAAATGGTACACAACATCTGTGTTAAATTTAATTCACATGGCAGAACATCAAATTACATTTTTTCCAGACTTTTTTTGTTTCCATAGCAACAGAAGTGAGGACAAAATGCTCAATTTTAGATGGTAAGCAAAATTCCCGATAAGTGCCAATACCACCGCTCTTAAAATCTCGTCCGGACGAACTTAGGGTGGAAAATTGAATAAAAAAAATTATAAAAACAATAATAACTTGCATAAGTTGTGTTTTTAGCATTTCGAAGTTTACCTCCTTTTATGTTTTCGTGGCAATTGTTACCATTTCAACCTGAGCACTAAAATTTTCCATCGTTTTGGTTGTAATAGCCGCCATTTTGAACATTCCAAGACTAAAAAGATAATCTGGGCTTTTGTATCTATTATCATATGAAGTAAGATGAAGTTTGGACCACTGATGTCCGAGAAATGAGTTGGACAAACTTGAAGCGGAAAACACAGTTCAAAACAATAAATCTCCACAAAACTTCGTTTGAGAGATTTAATCAGAATTAATTCAGTTTAGAGGTAAACACAAGAAGACTCCCGTATCATTATACGAAATTAATAGGTACTTGTCTTTGAAATAACGGACGATGAGTTTTTTCATTACACCATTTTGTAGGTCATATCATACTGAGTATATTTATGTTATGGTTCCTTTTTATCTTGAGCAGTTTGTGAGATATGATCAAAGACCTAAAATCGGAGCCCGACAAATGGTTCCTGGGCAAATGGTCTACTTAAGGTAGCAAATGCAAACATTGATGAAACACACATTTTGTCAAATATATTCACACATTTTGTCAAATATATTTGATCAGCTTTATCTTTTAGTGTCTCGAAGCGTTTACTATAAAGAGACCGAAATTAGTCCGTGACTTTTGCTATTAACATCTTTTTGTTACGATTAGTTCAAATATACATGTATGCTATATATTATTAAGTCAAAACAACTTTCGGCTTACTTACTGTTGAGTCATCTCGGTCGAAATGTAACAATTGTAGACATGGATATTCTTAAATTTTTGCCATTATACTTCCTAGGTTTTAACGGTCAAAATTGAGCGTTGACATTGAGTCAATTTTGATCATGAAAGTTTCAGTTCAGAGGTATCTACGACTAATCATTTAGGCATATTAAGCATTTACGGACACAGATGACTATTTACATTGACAATTTTGTCTGTACCCTTAGTCGATGTTGGACCTACGGTTTCCGACAACAAAGATGAGGAAGCTGAAAATCTTTCAGGGGTAGAAACTGAAGATAGTTTTCAATAAATAAAATTCTGCCTCTGTGTTGCGAACATCTTTCGTAATACACTACATCAGCTATCTTTTACGGTTTCCGTGTTTAAGCTATAAAATAGTTTTGTAAGCCAGGCAGGTAACTCCTAAACATAGATTTGCCTTACAAGGCGACTTTTGGTGTGCTCGTCCTTTCCCATCTACCACGCAAAATTTTGAAATGAAATATCGCTTAGATTTTTTAGAAATGCTGCGGCAGAAGGAAAATTAATGTGACAATAATAATTCAAAGCTTAACAAGGGATTTCTAAATGGTGTCGGGAGAGACCTTTATAAAAATAATATTAAAAATAAGAGGAATAAAAGGAGCAATATGTTTTAATAAATTTCCTTTGGGAGCCATATTAATAAGTAACGGATCAGAAACAATTCGTCTTTACGAATTCGTTTTAGAGCCATAATAATACTGTATCAGAATGAACACAATACGTGTCCCCAAATTAGCGTAACCCGGCACCTGAGATGCCAGGCGCGTCCCTAATTGGTGGATAGCGGAATGCCTTGTCTATGCGTGATAGTCAGCTCATAATACCGAAAGCCTGAACCATTGTATCCAAACTGTGTGGAGAAACGCCACGCTCCATGCATTTAAAAGACCTTTCTATATTTCTTTAAGGAAAGCAGACGCACTGGGTGTCGTATAGAAGGCTAAATTACCTGCCCCTACCCATTTTCACCCTTTTCGAGTGGTAATACTTTTTGCCCAGGTGTTTCCTTCTACGTTTATTTCTTTCTTCATTTGCTTTTTGTTTTTAATTAATTTGTTCTTGTTCTGATATAGCTGAAATATTGGTCACTGGATGTTGAATCCTTACTAATCAATCAATCAATCAATCAAATGGGTCAATCAGATCTTCAAAAGGATATATGAATAGAGTGTGTAATATGATTACTAGCTGTTATAAAAAATATATTGAGATATAAAATAGAGAAAAGTATGATTAGTTTGGGTATAGAAACAGGTCATTGGATTTTTTTTAGTTTGTTCTTATAAATTTGGAAGATGGAAAACTTATTCGATTAATTAACGTTCGTATCATTAAAGGATGCGGCACATAACAGATTGTTAGCAAATGCATATATCATATATAACTAAGAGACCCTACTAGTAAACTAAACAAATAGCCTTCATCAAGTACAGGTTTAAACACGGAAAAACACTGAAAGGGCAAATTAAATATTATTTCAAAAATAGGAAATTGCACCCTTTAGCAACACAAGTCACCGGATACAACTTGAGCAAAATAAACATACAGTAAAACAATGACCATATTTACTTGATTTCCACCCTCTAAGCACAAAATGTGTTTTGCAATGCAAGTTTTTTTTTATTTTAAGGACAACATGGAAAATACTCACAGAGTACAAAACTGGGAAAATATGTTTCATCGAAGGCTGTATCACAACTACATCGTCTAAACAATTCCACAACTACATCGGCTAAAAAATTCAAAAAGTCACAACCCAGGAGGTTTCAAAACGTGTTCTTAACATTTTAGAGGTTTGTGTTTAGACAAGGTTACATAAGACAGCAAATTTCGATGGCGTCTATCAAAGTTAACTATAAAAAGTTTTATTCTTATTAAATGACAAAATGTTGAAGGATAGAATCTTAAGCTAAAAATATATTGCAAGTTTCAATATTTAAATAAAGATGTTGCATTCAGTCAAAATTAAAAGGCCAACGAAATGTTTGAGTTTACCCTAAAGAAGAAATTTTTATACAAACATTTAAAGTCCCCAGCGTCCTCCAAAAATAACGAAGGGCTTAAAAATAATTACAGTTTGGTTACACACATAAACAGAAACAAATGAGGCATAGTAACAAAAGAAATTATAAAGGAAAACCATTTGGTTGTGAAAAATATAGAGTCTTTCCGGTTAGACCGGGTCATTTAAATAAGTAATATATCCAGATATCTAGATAAGGTAAATAAGGTATAGCCTTATATATGTTTGGTAAATTTTTAATCCATAGCTATTCACCCATTATCTTTAGTACAGGTTGTAACAAATAATTATTAGAAGTTTGGCTTTCGGGAATATTAAATTTCATTTATACCTAATACTTGCATATTTCATACCTGTGACAATGATTGTGATGAATAAATGTGGCCATCTGTAGTCAGATCATCTTCGCAAGACAAGGGTTACGATGCGCTCCTCTCCTCTTCACCCTTGGCAGACTGAGTCACAAATTATCAATTTTCAAATTATCTCCCTTCGAAGTAAGCGTTTCAGCATGATTTATTGTAATAATTAAAGATTATTTATTGCATCTAATAATACAACAATTCACAATATATTTAACTACAAGGAAATAACCATTCAAAAGTAAAGAAACAATATAAAATCGTGGAAATTTTGCAAAATAAAAAAATCACTAAACACCATATTTTATGTTTTATTATGATGATATATATTTAAAAGCTGAATGTAAACTAATTGATTGGGTACAGCGGAAGTTAACTGCAACCAATCTAAACGTGGATTTGAGACTAGAAATCCAGCTTGATCTGTCAAGGGTGAAGATGAGAGGAGCGCATCGTAACCCTTGGCTAGCGAAGATGTAGTCAGAGTCATTCTGATCCTATACTTGCATATTTATTGAATTGGAATATAATTTGAAATAAATACATTGGAGAATAAGACAAAGAAGATATCCAGCTCATCACAATAATTCACGTTACTATTTTGCCCATTGAAACCAATTTAGAATTTCTATTTTCCTTTACGGGGACCTCTTTTGCATTTCAGAGATTTTGAAATCTGTTACAAGCTGAATAATAAATATTTTCGAGATTTCGATCTATGGATCTTTGGTTTGTTCTTCAATGTTTAGTATTTGCTTGTAAACAATACACGTTGTTGGCTTCGATATTTAAATAACGATGTTGTCATTGCAACTAACCGAAAAAAAAGTATAGACTCTTGGTTGCAAATACACCTTGGCTATGTCCAATTTTACAACACTCAGAACATTAAAAAACTTTCCTATATATCAGTATGTAAAACAAGTACAGATTTGCAACATTCTATCATTTTTTTCTCATCACTGTTTAAACATGTTTTGATTGATTGATTGATTGAATATTGTTTAACGTCTACTCAGCAATATTTCAGCTATATCAAGACGAGAACAAGTTTGTTGATAAATATTCACTTTGGGGTATGGAAATGGCCATGGGACGGGAAATTCTGACTGCCACTGGAAAAGTAGGGTGAAATCGTCAAGGGCGGGGAATTTAGCCTTGTAGCCGATCACCTACGGACCACCCCAAAAAGAGCTTACTACAAGGGTTCTTTAACGTGCAGGAAGCGTGGCATTTCTTCCAACACGTGGACCTGAGTTTACATCCCATCCGAAAGATGGGTTGTGTATTTATTAATCCCGCACAACCACGGAATGGGTCCAATTTCTATATCCCGGGACCCTCGGGGTCAGCCTCCGTTTAGGAGGGGTCAAACCCCGCAAGCCGGAGATACTGGGTCCTATTTCTATATCCCGGGGTTCCCTCGGGGTCCTCTGTTAGGATGGCTCATACTCCAAGCTCAGAGGATGCTGCGGGCCTATTCTTCAGCCGGGACCGCGCACGGCGGTAAACATGTTTTGATACAAATCCATTTATTTTAGGAAAAGTTACCTTGGTCAGTTTTCACCATAATCTCATGTTTCAGTTTGATTTTATTACCTATTTTGATGTTAACAAAACTTCTGAACTTCATAGTCCTTTGCTCAACAGTTGCTAAGGAGTTTTTGTAAAACAGCTTGTTGCTAAGAACATCTGAGTCACTTCCGGTTGGCAATGTCATTTATGTCCTGTTTACAACATTACAAAACTCCTTGGGTGTAGTTCGCCGAGGACTCTTTGCAAAGAACGTTGTTACACTTTGACCTTTGACCTTGTCCCTGTATTATCGACCAGGACCTGGTTGTATGAACGTGCCTAATGTGTCATTAAGACGTCATTAGCCCAATGGATTGTTAAGACTTAATGAAGACTTAATGAATCATTAGGCTAATGGCACTTTCATACAACTGGGTCCAGATTGTACTGAACATCTTTTCTTCTATAATTTCTTTGTATCTTAAATTGTTTTTTGAGATATAAGCAAAAAACCCTAAAATCGGATCTCGGAAAAACAGTTTATGGCCCTTGATCCAAAACCAATGGTCCAATAATGTTGAAACCGATGAATTAATTGTAGACTTTGATCAGACTCGCATTTTCTCTAATACATCTTATCAGCTATTTCTCATCATTTAACAATATCTACCATAAAAAGGCAAAGCATTGGCTATGACCTTGACCCATGACTGATAACCTTGACCATGAACTCAAATTGAAGGTCTATTCTTCCTTATTACTTTGATTTATACTCTGTAAATGTTTAAAAATTGTATGTATAAACTGGTTTAAACCAACCGGTAGCTAGCTTTTACTGGAGCCGATACCAAGCCCGGCTATCCCGAGTTTCCATCGTTGTTTACATTTGTGCAGTTTCCTTGTGGAATGTGACCTGTGATTGTAATTTTCGGTCATTGTACGTGTTTACTGTTATCCATAGTTTTTTTTTAATAACTAGTTAATTCTTAAACAATCATCAGCAATGTGTCACCTAATTATCGGTCAATTAGACAGGTTACCGACATCCCTGTATTGCAGTTTCAGTCAATTGCTTTAATTGGTTAAGGTTTTAACAAACAAAGCATTTTCACTAATTTTTCACATTTAAAGTCTCCTTTGAATTTAGGAAAAATATCTATTTTTTTAAAACATTTAAATTATTTACCATTAATAACTGTATGTCATGTTTGGGATTTTATTCTATAAAATTTTGGGTGAAAAACATTTTTGTTTTAATTGATTTATTAAAAAATAGACCTCAAATACAAAAGCATTAAAACATGTTTGAGAACAAATGAACATTTTTGTGAAAATTTTAAAGAACATTCCAGGCTATATACAAGATGAAAAAAAATTATTAAGTTTTAAGATGGAAGCCGTGTTACATTATTGTCACAGAAAAAACTTATTGATGAAAGTTGGAAAAACTATTTGTAACAAGATATTAAAAATGGACATGAAACTGACAGTAATTTTAATGAAACAATTGTGATGGAAATGACAATAGTGACAATGAAATTGATAATGTTGATGACAACCCCAATTTTACACTGCACCATTTTTGGGATTGTTGTTCAACCATCTTGGATAATTGACTGAAGACAAATAAATTTCATAAAGGTTGATCAACTAAAGTTACTGACCAAGAAGAAAATTGTCTACAGACGACAAAGATGACGATAGCGATGAGGGCGATGACAGCGCCATACCATAATATGACATCATTTTTTTGCGGTCGTATAAAAACAACAGTTTCGCCTGTACTCTAGTAACAGTGGCCATGGTGTTAGGTCATTACACTTACCGAACACAGTTGTTAAACTACATACCCTGATGATGATCCCGACAAAGTTTGATTCGAAAAGGCCGAGTAATTTCGGAGAAGATTTTTGAAAAAGAAGTTTATGACGTACGGACGCGAAGTGATGGCAAAATCTATCCATTGCTTTAGCCAGGTGAGCTAATGAATGTTGCCACAGCAAAGTGCTTGACACAGTTATTAGCTGGACACACTGTTCCAACAGGTTGCCATATTGAATGCGGTATCGATCTTTTTTTTGGGGAGGGGGGGTAGCATTTTGACTACGTTTTGTTCTAAATAGACTAGTAGTGTCTAAGAAGATCTTTGAATTGGTTTTCCAAAGGGTCAAATTTTAAGCTATGTTACTGTTAGCAGTCATATTTGATAAGGCATGGGTCCCTTATACCTTTATTGGAGGGTACCATCAGAGTACCATGATTGTGTTCTTATTGGACAAGTTGTTTCGGAAAAGAACTTTGAATGTGTTTAAATGCGTTATCCATTTTGTCCAATTGCAGACCAGATTTCTGAAATATTTTGTCCAGGTTCCCCCCTTATAATATAGGTAATTAATACAATACTGCTCAAATCAAAACATTAGAAGGCCCCTTTTCAAAAAATATTTGGACAGGGGTTCTCCTTATTAACTAATGTAAACATATTTCTGAAAACATACCTAAAATTTAGTAGAATACTTTTCTTCTAAAATTTTAGTCTTCTTGTTTGGTGTCGATGGCAACTGAGGGCTCAACCATCCATTACACCTTTATCTGACCCTCTTTAAAAAAAATTTGACAGGGGTTCCCATTATAATCTAGTTTGTATATATTACTGAAATCATTAATGTAGCAAAATACTTTTTTTTCTAAAATTTCAGTTCTCTGGTCTGGCTTCATGGGAATTGAGAGCTCAACCATCAATTACAACCCTTACAAGTCCACACTTCAAAAAATTTGGCCATGAACCCCCTTGAAACAATGGTCGAGGTTGCCCTCATAAATTGCTGAACTTATAACATGTCTGAAAAGGAAATTAAGTTTATAACCTGGCTTAGATTTATTATCTCCCTTTTTAAAATGATCACTTTTCATCATATCTACTTTTGAATTAAAGACACTCCCCCAAAAGTTTGTTGATTTACATAGTAAAACTTTTCGAGGTATAGTACAAGTTGTAGTAATAAAAAGAATGCTTCTGTATGCACATTAGAATTTTTGTAACCATTTTAAGCTCACCTGGCCAAAGGCTATGTGTGCTTTTGCAATTGTCCGTCAGTCCGTAGAACATAGGGGGTAAATTGCTGTTGCTGCAAATAACTCAAAAACCGTTTCAAAAATGTGACATGGGGGTATAAATGATCAGCATGATGGGATCTACCCACCCTATTATTGAGAATATCCGATAACGTCATTGCTTTTTGCGCAAAATTTCCGTTACTTTTTGTCTTATATATTGAACATGATAGAAGATACAGGCAAAGTTTTTATTACAAAAATGGTCTGTATAATAAGATCTACATGTCCTGCAATTTCGAAGAAAATCTGACCACCCATATAGGAGTTATAGCCCCCTTTTCTTTGAATTTTCACGATTTTTATATGTTTTTACTTTTATTTCAAAAACTATTTGAGATCGAGTTTAAGTTTGCAAAAGTGTTCAGCTTATCAAGGACTACAATTTCTACACATGTCCAGCAGGTTCGCATCTCATCCAAGATGGCACCAGCAGGGAACATATTTTGACCAGGTTTGTTTCCAAATTGGCCCACTGATTTCAGAGGAAAATATCTTTGAAAGTGTTTTTCATAGGGTCCAATGTTAAAACTATGTTCTCCGCTGGCGGCAATCTTGGATAAGGTACGGAACTGCTGGATAACATTTTTATATGGTCAACAGACTATTTGATCAAGTTTTGTTGCAATTGTCGTAGTGGTTTCGGAGAAGATCTTTGAAAGGAAAATTTATCGACGGATTGACGCCGATACCAAGAGTGATAGCAAAAGCCCAACCTTGCTATAGCCAGGTGAGCTCAAAATTATTCCTTAATTTTGATTCTTTATAGATCGGAAACGGTAACAGCTATTCAAAAACTGTGAGCTTCAAACTGAAAGCTTGCACCAAAATAAAAAAATCCCATTAATATCCGAATAGAAATACAAATTTAAGGTCATAGGTCCAATGTTAAAACTAAGATCCGCACTGGCAGGCATGTTTTAATATCGAATCGGGATGAATTGAGGACTTCTGGAAAGCTTGGTTTAATTTGCTTCAGTGGTTTCAGAGGAAGATGAAAACGTGATTTTCCCACAGAGCCAATTCAAACGATGTTCCGTGCTGTTCCTTTATATTTTTGTAGGATCAGAATAAAATGAGTTTTTGTTGTAAAAGCCCTCTCAAACATCATTTCAATGCAGTTAAGTTAAATTTGCTTCAATAGTTTCAGAACAGATGTTGTTTTTCCATGGGGCCAAATGTGAAAAAAAACGATCCGCACTGGTGGCCATGTTTTTATCGGATCGGAACAACACGAGCAATCTTTGTTAAGGACATTCCATAAATCATTCTTGTAAAGTTTTGTTATATTGCGTCAATGGTTTCAGGGGAGCTAGATGAAAATGTGAAAAGATTACGCTGGAAGACGGACGCCAAATGATAGCAATAGCTCACACTGACCCTTTGGGTCAGTTGAGCTATAAATTTATGGTTGTTCTATAAAAGTAACTCACATGGCTTGTATACCAGATGAGCTTAAAAATAGATGGGTGTTTCACACTTGAGTCGCCTTCATTACAGTACAGCGATTTTGGGCGCAGTTGACCTACAATATCTATTTAATCAAATAATTTAGTATCGGGTGCATGTCTAGATTAGAAGAAAAACATATCCAGCAGATTTGGTTAGAATATAAATTATAGTTGCGAGGAAGTTGCAGATTAATAAACTTTGTAGTAAGTCTTCCATGGAAGACATGTATTGTCTGCGTGATATTGTGACGCAACGTTGAAAACTATTCCAAGTTCCGTCAATCAAAGAAGTGGGTATCAGAGAGATCCCAAACTATCTTACACAGTGTAGGACACCATACTGATACTCCATGTTGAATAACATAAGGCTTGATATGTGGTTCCTAGGAAAATGTTAGCGAAATTTTCAAGGCAAAAAAAATTATAGAAGTTCCTCGAAACAAAAAGAGGGCATGGGAAAGACTCTACGCAAATTACAGAGGACTGGGATATGTGGTTCCTGAGAAAAATGTTACAGAAATATTTAGCAATGCAGACGGGGAAAAAATGTAAATTCTGTCAAACAGGAAGTAATCAACTGAGAGATCCGAAACTCTGTTACACGGCATTTGTCCCCATACTGAAGTTCAGAAAGTTGGCATATGTGGTTTCTGAGAAAATTGTGACAGAAATTTTCGATACACAAAATATATCCAAGTTCTGTCAAACAGGAAGTTGGAATGCGAAAGATCCCAACCTCTATTACACAATGAAGGTATCCATTTTGATACTTCATGCAACATTGAAGAAGGCTGGCATATGTGGTTCCTGAGAAAAAACGTGACATATTTTTTTTTGTTACGCCGACGACGGACGCAAAACGACGGATAGTGATCCATATATGTCACCACTGCGTGAATACAGGCGAAACAATGAACTATGTCAAATTAAAATTTTAAGTATAATGTGTATTATTTACTGAAAGTTGGGTTGGCATCTGACAGTAATGAAGGAGTCACAGATTAATCATTGGAATTAACAAATGTGCTATAACTTGGCTCAATGAACCTCTAAAAATGTTAAATAAAAAAAGTAATGTTTCAGATGCACAATTACATCAGGAGAAAAACATATCCTGAAAGATAGGTTGGAATATGACATAATAGTTGTATCTGAGTTACAAATTAACAATTCCCTTTACCAATTGAGCTATTTTGGTTCTGTGATCCTCTAAAATCTGTAAAGCCAAATGAAAAAACTATGGTCCGCACTGGCGGCCATGTTTGTTATCGGATCGGAACGACACGAGGCATATTTGTTAAGGACATTCCATAAATCATTCTTGTAAAGTTTGGTTATTTTGCTTCAATGGTTTCAGGGGAGCTAGATGAAAATGTGAAAAGATTACGCTGGAAGACGGACGCTAAATGATAGCAATAGCTCACACTGACCCTTTGGGTCAGTTGAGCTAAACATTTATGGTTGTTCCATAAAAGTAACTCTCATGGCCTTGTATACCAGATGAGCTTTAAAATAGATGGGTGTTTTATACTTGTGTCGCCTTCTTTACAGGAGAGCACTTTTGGGCACAGTGGACCTACAATATCTACTTAATCAAATAATTTAGTTTCAGGTGCATGTCTAGATTAGGAGAAAACATATCCTGCAATTTGGTTAGAATATAAATTATAGTTGCGAAGAAGTTGCAGATTAATAAACTTAGTAGTACGTCTTTTATGGAAGACATGTATTGTCTGCGTAATATTGTGAGGCAAGGTTGAAAAATATTCTAAGTTCCGCCAATCAAAGAAGTGGGTATCAGAGAGATCCCAAACTATCTTACACAGTATACAACATTATACTGATACTCCATGTTGAATAACATAAGGCTTGATACGTGGTTCCTAGGAAAATGTTTAGCGAAATTTTTAAGGCACAAAAAAATACAGAAGTTCCTCGAAACAAATAGGGGGCATGACAAATTACAGAAGACTGGGATATGTGGTTCCTGAGAAAAATGTTACAGAAATATTTTGCAATGCAGACGGAGAAGAATTGTAAATTTTGTCAAACAGGAAGTAATCATCTGAGAGATCCAAAACTCTATTACACGGCATTTGTCCCCATATTGAAATTCAGAAGGTTGGCATAAGTGGTTCCTGAGAAAATTGTGACAGAAATTTTCGATACACAAAATATATCAAAGTTCTGTCAAACAGAAAGTTGGAATGCGAAAGATCCCAACCTCTATTACACAATAAAGGTATCCATTTTGATACTTCATGCAACATTGAGGAAGGCTGGCATATGTGGTTCCTGAGAAAAACGTGACAGATTTTTTTGTTACGCCGACGACGGACGCAAAACGACGGATAGTGATCCATATATGTCACCACTGCGTGAATACAGACGAAACAATGAACTATGTAAAAACAAAATTTTAAGTATAATGTGTATTTTTACTGAAAGTTGGGTTGGCATCTGACAGTAATGAATGAGTCACAGATTAATCATTGGAATTAACAAATGTGCTTATAATATGACTCAATGAACCTCTAAAAACTGTCAAATAAAAAATAAGTGATGTTTCAGATGTACAATTACATCAGGAGAAAAACATATCCTGAAAGATAGGTTGGAATATGACATAATAGTTGTATATGAGTTACAAATTTACAATTCCTATTATCAATTGAGCTATTTTGGTTCTGTGATCCTCTAAAATCTGTAAAGCCAAAATTCTAAGTACAACAGGTGCACAACTACTTTTGAAAGTTCGGTTGGAATCTGACTTGCTGTTTTAAAGGAGTTGCGGAGTCAAAAACCGACAGATGACGCAGGACGACGACGCTTAAGGAAGGATAGTTATCCCCATGTGTCAACTCTGCTCATAGCAGGTGACATCATAACTACATTTATCGGTATTTTTTATAAATTTCCTCTGATTTATGTTGCCTAATAATATCAATATCACTTAACAGGCCATGAAATAACGGGTCACTTTCACGATGTCATCTGCACGTTAATATGCGTCATGTTCATACATGTCATATGCATTTAACTGGTGAAGAATGCATATTAATTATTGTAATAAAAATATTAAACATGCAAAACAAAATGTTCAGCTTATTTCAGTTTATTACAGAGTTATAAATATAATATTGATAATTACAGATAAAAGAAATATAATAACTTAATACCCAAGTTACTGTGTCTTATATAAGACATTTTTTATATGCCGACCTTAAGTATAAGGCATCAAGCCAGCTCTAACAGGCTTAATTGATACTGGAAGTGAAAAGTCTGTTTCAAAAACAAAATGCTCTATATTTATTTTACCTTAGTATGTATTTTCTTTTTAAATTGTTTATTTGCTAAATTTACTATTTATTTCACAGGTGTCACAAACAGACAACCTGCCGGTCAACAGTGTCAATGACTGTTGACTGGTGATTAACTATTTACTGTTCATTAAATAGGACGGTGAACTATTTACTGGTCATCAAATAGGAAATATTTTCCGATGACGTCATATTGATACCTTTGATATTCGATTTCCGTTGAATATAACACTTATTTACTGGTTATTTGAACAATATCAAACTAATGGTTTCCCTCGAAACCAACTATTTCCCTCCACTTCGTGTGTCTCGGGTAACCATAAACTTGCTCTTGTCCTCATCATTAAGCCAGTAAATAGGTACATGTATACTAATAAAACTGATACATGGCCGTCCTAAATTAAATTTATTTTTAACGCTAAGCCAAAGACCTCACATCAGCGGAAGGAAGGAACCTTAAAAATTTTTTTTTAATAAAATTAAAAATCAAGAAATTGCAATCATCTTTTCCAAAAGATAATGCAATATTTAGCTCTAAGAACGTATTTCATATAAAACTTTTGACAAATAAAAACTGTTGGATTAACTTTCGTTTGCAAGTCTGTCATAATTCCTGACCCGACTACTCAATAAATGACACATCCAGACCTAAACCCAAAAATTTCGGGACAAAAGGTAATTTTAATTGTTTTAAATTTTTAAAAACTTCTAAACAACTTCGAGCACGGATGTATGGCAAGCGCGAACCACATGAAATAGAAAACTCAATTAAGGTTACTAAATCGAATTAACGCTACTTAAATTCACTAAGCACTTAAAGCTGTTTATGTGAGAAAAACAAATTAAGTACAGAGAAAATGGCAATTCACCTATCATTTTCATAAAACTAACTAGTAGGGGTGAATGAATTTAGGACAGTCTAAAAAGTCAATTATTGTTTATTATAGCATTAAATTATAAATAACATAATTAATAATATTGTAAACAGAAATATTACAATATATAAAAGTCATTCATTTGACAGGAAAAAACATTGTTCAAGTATAAAGCACAGAAATCAATTACGTTTATCATAAAAGCATTTATTAGCAACAAATATGCTAAAACCAACAAATCCAACAATTTCTCATTGTTCTACATGAGCAAATGGAAGCCTGTAATAACGTTTCACGTATATTCTCCTGTTCTCAGATGTCACATGACGAGACTAACAGAGCCTATACTGAAAATATACATTCCCCGTTTCCCTTCTTTTTTTTCTATCGATCCACGCGCCTGGTTATTATAAAAGGAATTATATATTTATCGACAACATAAGTATAAAATAAGTATTCCTTAACATAAAATATGCTACTAATCATATGCAAACTGTCTAAAGTTATCATGAAACTAATTCAAAAAAGAAAATTAAAATCAGTGTATATCACTTATAAATAGGCATAAAAATATGAATTGAAAATTGAATCATTCTCAAAATTGTGTAAAATCGACGTGCATCTGACATTTACAACAAAAATCTATAAAATATTACAAAAAAACTCTTTACATTTTGACAACACTTAATAAATGCAAACATTAAATTGAAATATATGTGAAAAGATTCAAAATAAAAAATTCTTGCACTGATTAGATATAATTTTTTTTTAAAAATCTCTCCTAGAAACTACAGCGTAATTGAACTGTTTCTTAGACAACAAACTGTGCCTTGTCCACCATACAGAATTCTTGTAGTTTATCTACACAAGCTGGGCAATCTGGAAAAAAATGTCAGTATTGAGAATTACAGCAATATTTCTTCACAATTTGTTTATTTTAGATTTTTCTTTTATCATTCTCTTTTTTTCTGCTAACATTTTTTTTTTCACAAAAAATTTCTCATTTGTCAAATAAGTTATTAGTTATTTGTAGTAAATTCACAATAACTTCGGTATTTAGTTATTTGTAGAACAATATTAAGAATATGTTTCTTACAGTTTTCGATTAAATATCAGGATTTTATAATTTAGGGCAGTAAATGGTATATCAAATAAACCATGCCTTAAAATAGTGACACGTTTTATATTCTCGACAGATTTCTTTGTTCTCAATGAAGAAGGGGCTTGCACTAGCTTTTGTTAACTCAATGAAGCAGGTTCTCACACTAGCTTTTGTTAACCCAATGCAACAGCATCACACACTAGCTTTTGTTAACTCAATACATCAGTGTCTCTATCTAGCATTTGTTAACTCAATATATAAAAGTCTCATACTAGCTTTTGTCAACTCAATATAAAAAAGTCTCACACTTGCTTTTTTTACTCAATGCACTAGGGTCTGTATGTTAGTCACTAAGGCACGGGCCATTTGATTTGCAGGGAGGCTGTTATTTTATAGAAAAAAAATATGGCCCCGATTTTTGTCCAAAAAATTTTTCTGACCAGCATCTGGGCTCTAAAAAATCTGGCCCTGATCCTGCCCATTACAAAAATGCCTGGCTGAACAAAATTTCCTAGCATAGTGTTGACAAAAATGCGTATTTAAATCTATCAATTTAAGAGAAAACTATATTTCTTTGACTAGCATGATGTTTTCTGTAGTACAAGGACTCCAGAACAGCAGCACGTATGACACTAGATTCAAGCTGTCTGGGATTCCTTGCACCACATGAATATCTCATCCAGATCGATAATATTTTTTGTATTTTTTAATAAGAACACACAACTCCCACGTAATCATTGAAAATATTTTTAAACTCTTATGTTATAATCGGGTAGATATAATATTAAATATACAGACATCAAATAATTTTGATATCTTAAGCAGACTACAAGTCATTTTCAATATAATAAAGCTGTCATGCCTGATTTCACATTTGGCAGCAAGTGATTTATTCACCACAATAAGTCGACATGTGTTTCTTGTTCATTTTTATGCAGGATATTTATATATATTTATGGACTATAGTCTACCTAATACGGTAAGTAAACTTTAAGTTTGCTCTTATATGAATACCATGGATTATATCAGTACTAATTTACAGAAATCAAATTAAATATACACATATGAAAATAATATAGATACCCAATCTAGGGCATTCATTAGTACCGTTTCATATGAATTTACAGTACAGATGGGGGCAAAATGCTATCCCGAAAAACACTGGCTGAAATTTTAAGTGTACAAACCTCAATTTTGTTGAAAAATATTTTCACCAATCTTATTTTACAAAGTTTGCTAGCAAATGCTATAATGTTTTTAATGATATTCAAAATCATAATTTTTGTAATAATCTCTTTTGATAATTTAATATTTTTGTTCTTCCGAAATGCCCACTGTTTCAATTACTCTTAGGAGAATTACAATATCATGTACTTATTAGGACTATAGGCCCTAATGTACAATCATATGTATAACTATTTTAGAAAATATTTTAGAAAATCATAAATATGAGATACACATCATGCAACAAAAGAATGTCTTAAATTTTAATCAAATTTCATTCAGTACTTTAAGAAGATTTGTGGATACAATGGTCAAATTGATAGATTGCCTGACAGACAGACTTACAGACACAACAACACTATTCCTACTTTCTCTAAAAGATGGGGTATAACAAATTTTTAACGGATCAAAACATTTATTTGTGTCCAAATTATTTTTGAATTGATCTAGTGGTTTCAGATAAGAGCAGCTCTGTTTGCATTTCTGAATGGTTACTATGTTAAGCTATATTCTCCAATTGCAACCATGTTGGAGTTTATGAAAATAAAAATCATAAACATTCATGGAGACCGACCAAGGCTCATTGTTTCTATGTTTGGTACAGCATTTTCAAATAAAAGGATTTTAGAACACTTTTTCCTTTAAGTCCTATAATAAACTTTGTTCCTTGCAGGACAATTTTCATCAAAATTGGATGGAAAGAAAAAAAAAGACAACTGAGGCCCGGTACTCATAGCTATAGTAAGGTGATGCTTAACACTTACACCATCTAGAATTAAGATGCTTTGAGAACACTATTTTCAAGGGAACAAGCTAAGAACTTTTCTGACAAAGTTTGGTTCTAACTGAACTTGTGGTTTTGGAATCAATCTTTGAAAATATTGCAGGTGGACCCGATTTTAAACTGTATCTCGTGGCTGGAAATCTTAAATGGGTGGCAAACCTGCTAGATATATATTTTGATAGGCTACCACCTTAGTCATTGAAAGAAAAAGATATTGGAATGGGTTTTCTAGTAGGGTCCAGTTGTCAACATATATTTGTTCCACCTAAAAAAAGTTCCTTCGAAAGAAATATTTTAAGCATTGGCATAATATTTCTTCCTTTCAGGACAAATATTCTATAACTTTTATTATTTGAGCATCAATACATCTTTATTTGTTCTGTTTGGAAAAAAACATGTACAGTTTTCGAACACAAAGGACATGAATCAAAGCTAAACTGTGTCCCCTGAGCGGACAATTTTGGATTATATGATATTATGCCAGACACTGAAACAAGTTTAACTGTGTTCCCTGAGGTATCAATTTTGGATTATATGATATTATGCCAGACACTGAGAAAAACTTAATATGTATTCCCTGAAGGACAATTTTGGATTGTATATTATGCCAGATACTTAAACAAGTCAAACTTTGTTCCCTAAGGTGATAATTTGAATGATATAATATTATGCCAGACACTGAAAAAAACTAAAAACTGTGTTCCTTGGGGGGATAATTTTGGATTATATGATATTATGCCAGACACTGAAATAAAGTTAAACTGTGTTCCCTGGGGGTCATAATTATATATTATGCCAGACACTTTATTATAGGATCTCACAGTACCAAGATACTATTGTGACAAAAATTGTTTCAGTATTTACTGGATGACGTTCCTCCACATCTGAAGACTAAAGACTAAAAATAACTTTTTACCAAGAGGAAAGAATGTATCTTGCTGTATGTCCTTCCTAGCAGCTTCTACACAGCGCTTTAAAGCGAACAGAGCAGAACAACTCATACATAAAGGAGGCTCTCCACAGGCTGAAAAATTAAATATTGAATAAATACAAAAAAGCAAGAATTGTATTTAAACTGAAATAATCAATAGTAGCTGAACTTGTGTGCTGAATTGGCAATTTACGAATATTTAACCATCAAATTAACATAGACGTTCATGAAACTGTTAAACTGTTTAACAACTAGTATGACATTACCCAGAACTAGCAGCAATACTGATTTTAATAGAGTTTTAATTGCAGATGAAACTAGAGAAGGCTTCTTTAAACATGTACATAGTTTGAGCAAAATAAAAGCCATCAAGAATATGTTCCCAAGAAAATGTAATGCTCACTTGGACACATCATTTAGACGTACATTGACTTATATAGAGAAAACAGGACAGATGAACCAATAATTAGCCGTTGAAACTTCCTTTAGTGGAGTATCATTATATATGACAAAGCTGTTTACTCTTCCTGACCAGCAGTGAGTTAGCATATAAAAAGACTTATTACACCAATAATTCCTTTGTACATAAAAAAGCAATAATGCAGTTTGTTTAATTGTTCTTCCTCAACTTTTACATCCATTTTTCTCCACTTATAATGTAAATATGTAAGCGTGTGTAGTTTCACTTGAAAATCAGTGAAAATATGTACAAGCTGAGCAGGTAAACAGCTCTGTTTTTATTTCTATTCAAAACATGAGATCTTAAAATAGACAGAAATTGTAAAAATTATACCAATGGAATGAAATTCTTATTCCTTCTGATATCAAATGGATGACAAATATCCTAAACTTATAATATGCGTTCAATTTCAAATATCAGTATTATTACCCAGAGTAGTTTAAATGTATTGAATCATGTCCTGTATTCCAGCAGTGAGTTAATAGTATTTTGAGCACTCTATCTTTACGGAATATAAACATGATAGAAATGATTGGGACTGTTTTTGTTCTTTCTGATAGATTTGTTAAAACTGCCTTAAAGTTCATCAATAGAAAGCATAATAAAATCATGACCCTACTTGAACAAAGTTTTCAAAGTCTTGTCTTTCAGAAAGTTTATACCGGTATTGTTGACCAATTCAAATACATATAATTCACAATTCATTTTAAGAAAGCAGTTTTAAAATCAATCCCTTCTAGCAGAATTGAGGAATTTGTGGTGAGAAATATTAAGCAGAATGATAGAGCGATAAAAGGACAAGTATATTCCAGTATACACTCACTACTTTGGTGGGACAAGTGTATTCCAGTATCCCCCTCAATACTTGAGTGGGAAAAGTATATTTGAGTATACTCCTAACTACTTGCGTGGGACAAGTATATTCCAGTATACCTCTCACTATTTTAGTGGGACAAGTGTATTCAAATATACTCCTCACTACCTCAGTAGGACAAGTGTATTCCAATATAACCCTCACTACCTCAGTAGGACAAGTATTTTCCAGTATACCCCTCACTATTTAAGTGGGACAAGTGTTTGCAGTATACCCCTCACTAATTGCATGGCACAAGTGTATCCAGTATATCCCTCACTACCTCAGGGGGACAAGTGAATTCCAGTATACCCTTCGCTACTTGAGTGGTGCAAGTGTCTTTCAGAATACCCCTCACTACTTTAGTGAGACCAGCATATGCCAATATATCCCTCACTACCTCAGTGGGACAAGTTTATTCCAGTATACCCCTCACTACTTGCTTGGGACAAGTGAATTCCAGTATACCCCTCACTACTTGATTGTATTTCAGTATATCCTGTACTACTTTCGTGGGACAATTTATTTCAGTATACCCCTCACTGATTGAGTTGGCAAGTGTATTTTAGTATATCCATAACTACTTGAGTTGGATAAGTGTCTTCCAGTATACCCCCCACTACTTGAGTGAAGTATAATAAAATTGTATATTTTAGGAGTGATACCTTTTGATCTGAGTATGCCTACAGGATTCGGAGCATTTTTCAGCAAAGATATCCTGAAGTCTATTGGAATGTCTTTGGCCATTGGTGGTTTGTATTCCTAAAAATATAGACATAATATCTTAAACTACCATCATTTGTAAAGTAAAGTTTGTGAAGAAAAATAATAATCATTACAGAAACACAAAATCATTCTTGTCTATATCATTATATGGAAAATAAGCAAAAATAAAATTCATATATTTTAACGTTTGACTTAATGGGAACTCTATTTATGATTTTCTTCTCTGAAACTGCTAGGCAAATTTGAATTAAAGTTGGCCACAGTGGTTCTTTTTTATGGGAAGTTCCCTTTTAAGACTTTAATTCAGGTCCCACTTAATCCCTTTCATGTCTCCAATTCCAACCCCATTAGGTTCCTACCATAAACCCATATTTATATTGTATTCTTGATACAATTAACAGTCATTTACAGCATCTCATTTTTAATTAGATTGGAGAAAAAAGCTAAACACCATTTTTATCTATTCTTTGGTAGCGAAAGTCTTGGATTAAGGGATTAAATTGGACCTGAAAAAAAGTCTTTAAAAAACCATTGTAGCCAAGTGTAATTCAAATTTGCCTTGTAGTGTCAGAGGAAAAGATCGTAAAATAGAGTTCCCATTAAGTCAAATGTTAAAATTTGTTCACCTATGGCAGCCATTTAAGGCTAAAGGTAAACATGAAAAACACTTTTTTACAGGTAACCACCAAAAACCTGTTTGATTCAAAGTTTTGGTTAGTTCCGGATGAAGAATTCTCTAAACGTGTTTTCCCATAGTTTCCAATTTTGAATGGTGTTGGAAGCTGATGGTTCTCTTTCAATGAAAAACGAACTTGAAAAATACCGTTTTAAGCGACCACCAAAAGACTACTTTTACAAAGTAAGGTTTCAATTGTCACCGGTGGTTTGAGAGACGAAGATATTTGGATGAAAAGTTTACCTTAAATTTTTTGACAAAGGATGCAAATTGATGGCACAGCTCATACACTAGAGCCATCTTACTTAAAAAAAGAAAGACAAAGAAAGACAAACCGAAAAGTATTGATGTAATGAAGTATTTTTTTCCACTGATGTCCAATTTCTTTAACCAGATTAGTTAGAATCACATTTATGTAAATGACCATTCATCCATCATTTTTCCTTAAGTTTGGCTAAACATATTTCAGTGAGAAAGCATAAATACCAACAAGAAAAATTGTGAGCAAAGCTCACTTATATATATCCCCGCTTCCACAGTTAATTCCAAAAATATAAAGAAAAGATCATATCAAATTTTCATATAGCTAGTGCACAATTGCAATAATTACTGAACATTCTGTGAAAGTTTCAATGAATTCAGTCAAGTTGCCTAGAACTGGTGCCATAAAGTAAGGATACCATGATCATTATATACCATCCTGCTAAGGCTGGGGTAGGGGTATACTAAAGGGCTACGCAAAGCACAGCATTATACGACCGCAGCATGTCGACCAATGGATTTTAACAACTGTAATTAAATCTAAATGTGGAAACAGTAATTTTATGGCCACAATAAGGACCTAGACACATTTATTATACCTGGACACGAGCTAGGGGAAAAAATAGTCCTTTTTATCTCTTATTGATCGGAAACAGTAAGAGCTCAGCATAATATGTTACTACCATTAATTTTGTTTGGGACTTATTGCTCAGAAATTGGTAAGAGAGGTGTCAAATATATTACCACTCTGCTGAAACCTTACATTAAGAGGACTCTAAAGAAAAACGTCTGATAGAAATCCCATGCAAAATAAAGATTTTAGATAATTCTAAAAAATGCAATTTTGCAACTTTGAGTTGACCCTTTTACCTCTCAAATGGTAAGAGCTACGCCAAATCGGCTGACATGCTGCTGAAAAGTTAAAGTGAGAAGAATCAAATGAAAAAAGAATCCTATTGAAATTCTATGAATTTTTTAAGTAATCTGCATGTTTGCAATTTCGGTCCTGTTTGGTCGTTCATGGCTATTAAGGGAAACACGTTATGGTGCATGGCTAGGGAATTTTTAAAAAATGTTAAAAAAATGGATAACAGGAAACACCTCAATGGCTGAAAATTATAATTAATGAAACAATTTGCAAAGGAACTACACTTGCATCAAAATTGGACTAAAATTAAAAAAAAAGATTTTTTTTTTTAAATTTGCCCCTTTTAAAGTCCATTTATCTCATGAAGGTACACGCCATGAAAAATACTTTGAACTGTGCACATTGAAAATTTCTTGGGGAGTATACTGGAAGGAACTTCATCATAATCCGATATTTATAAGTATTCTACAGTCAAATATGTGAGAACTACCACTTTAACCTTTTATTTACCCTTTTCTGAAAGGGTTGAGGCCAGAATTTGACATCATGACCCGGGTATCCACCTTTACCAAGAAACATCATACTAAAATTTGATCTGCCCACTAGAACGAAAGTTATACTGTCCACAGACACCAACACGAACGCAGACGCTTACTTCAGTGCAATACCATAATACAAACACAGTGTTTGCGGTTGTATCAAAATTAACAGATTGATCAAAGACAAAAGAAAACATCACTCATAATCACCTGAAGGGTCATATAAGATGACAATAGACCATTTGCCAATTAGACCGGAGTTTCCGAAATTGACCTCGCGTTTTACAAACTTATCAAAAGGGAAGCAACTCTAGACCGGACAAACATGAGAGGTTTCCAACGTAAACTAACCAAAATGTAAAAATTATTTTTTCTTAACCTGTACGGTTTTCGAGCTTCATCTATGGTGAATTGTATCATATTTACATTGTATGTAGAATATTTACTGTTTTATCAACGTCCTTCATCAATTCATTATTATACATACCCAAGTACTGTTTGTTAACAACTGTCCAGCTGTATTTTCATATTTAATTTGTTCTGACATATAGTAACCAAGTCCCATAACAAAAGCACCTTCAACTTGTCCAACATCTATCAAAGGATTCATGCTGAAATATAATTCAAAGCAAATAAGTACTCTACAACTGGAGAAGTTTAATTCCACATTTTGATGGTTTTGTGGGAAATTGTTTGCAGTTTTTGAAATAGTTTAAGGGATTATGTTGAATGTTAAATAAAGTTAAGTGTTAAATTATCATGCAAAAACCCTAACCAAGGATTTCAGTGTCAGATAATCGGGAGGTATCACTTAGACTTAAAATGTAAGCAGTTGTCAATTAAGATAATCCTTGTGTCAACAACTTTGTTTTTATGTAACTCTGGTGTCTAAGATTAATGACAGTTAATGACTTTAATACTGCCTATTTTAGAAAAATGTAAATTTTGATTGGATATATGTGGGGAATATCTTTCTTGTGTTTTATCACATAGCAGACAAAGCAGCGTCAGGCTCTACAATCCGACGATCCTATGTGAGCTGATGAACATCCCTAAACTATAACATGATGTATGCAAATGCTATTCTTCAAAACATCCAAGCTATTCATCATGGTGATAAATATGTCAAACCTGTTGGAGCTAAGCAAAAACTGTTGACTATACCAATTAAAGCTTACATCAATAGAAATCGAAGGAAAATTCCCATTGAAATACACGTACAATAAAAGATAAAAATTTAAGGTTATTTGAACAACTGCAATTTTGGCCTTGTTCTGTCATTATAGCTCAGAAATGGTAGGAGACCTGTCACCATACCACATAAACCTCATTTTGAGAGGACTCTAAAGAAAACTAGAAAAGCAGTGAGCAAAGGTCATTAATGAATATCCCCGTTCCCCTCATTTGATTTCAGTAAAAAACATCAAAATCAAATTTTAAAATTTTTAAAATTAGTCCCCGAGGGTATTCACCAACCCGGTAGCCAGTGCTTCGGTGCTGGCCCGAGAACCGATTTTGTTCGGAAACTTGCAATATATAAATTTAACAAATTTTTGTTTAAAACTAAGGAGTATATCCCTCTCGCATAGCTCTCTCCTTAGCTGATTTTCGCTTTACAATTTAGATCGTATTGGTAATTTGTAATTTTTCAGGCCGTCAGAGACGGCCTGAAAAATTACTGTAATAAAGCTTACTCCACAAGCGGTGTGAATCAAATGTGGATTCTTAAAAATTCAAAAGATCTTCTTGAACAGCTTTCCTCAACCAGTCTTACCCATTGCCATAGCATTCAAACTTTTGACTTTTCTACACTTTATACAACCCTGCCACACAATAAACTGAAAACAGTAATTGCAGATTTAATACATCAATGTTTCTGCACAAAAAATGGAGAACGCAGATACACCTATTTAGTTGTAGGGAAAGACAAGACATATTTTGTTAAGAACCACACCGATTCAAATAAGAAGTACACCGAGACTGACGTAATCAAAATGTTAGAATTTTTGATCGACAATATTTTTGTCGAATTTGGAGGTCGTGTTTTCCAACAGACAATAGGGATTCCTATGGGAACAAACTGTGCGCCGCTTTTAGCTGACCTTTTCCTCTACTCGTACGAGGCCAAGTTTTTACAAGGGCTTATTCAAAGAAAACAAAAACATTTAGCCCAGTCCTTTAATTTCAGCTTCCGCTACATAGACGATGTGCTTTCTCTTAATAATCCTAAATTTAAGGATTATTTACATCAGATCTATCCAAATGAGCTTGAAATTAAAGAAACAACTGAAACACCTACTTCAGCTTCGTACTTAGATCTTTTATTGTATATTGACGAAGATGGACGTTTGAAATCTAAGCTATATGACAAGCGTGATGATTTTAATTTCCCCATTGTGAACTTTCCCTTTCTTAGCAGCAATATACCTACCTCTCCAGCCTATGGAGTGTACATTTCACAGTTGATTCGTTACTGTCGAGCTTGTAGTTTGTACAGTGATTTTTTGAACAGAGCAAAAACACTGTCCCAAAAGCTGCTTAGTCAGGGATTTGTTCAACCTTTGTTAATTTCATCCCTCAAGAAATTCTATGGCCGTCACCATAGCATCATTGAAAGATATGACGTGTCAGTATCCCAAATGAAAGTGGACATTTTCAGCTAGATTCACGTCTTCTCGGATTTGACTACCGACTTTGACATTTTCCCGGATTGAATCACTCACAGTGTGACGGGTGCTGTTAACAGAGCAGGACATGCTTACCCTTCCGGAGCACCTGATGTCACTCTCAGTTTCACTGGAGTTCACACTGTGAGTGCCTTTGTTCTGAATGTTGTGGTTTCTGGTTCTGTGCTTTGTGTCTGTCTGGCGTCGTTGTTTTTGTGTCTAGCGTCATTGTTTTCTGTGTTCTCGTTTTTGCCCTGTCTTTGGACTTCGATTTTTGTGAATATCTCCCCTTTGTTCCTTCGGTATTCTACTGCCGTTGTTTTGTTCTCTATCAGCTTTTATAGATATTTTGGCATATGGATTTCCAAATGTTTTGATTTGATCTGCACTGAAGAGACATATGTTGTCGAAATGCGCATATGCAGAAACTAATTAAATTAACAGCAACTTCGGTATTTTGTTGTTTATTACCACCGTGCCGATGCCTATGCTGGTGGACTATTACTCCCCGAGGGTATTCACCAACCCAGTAGGCAGTACTTCGGTGCTGGCCCGAAAACCGATTTTGCTCGGAAACTTGCAATATCTAAATTTAACAAATTTTGGTTTAAAACTAACATGACTAAGGAGTATCTCCCTTTCGCATAGTTCTGTCCTTAGCTGATTTTGTCTTTACCATTTAGATCCTATTGGTAATTTGTTCTCCATCAGCTTTTATATATATTTCGGTATATGGATTTCTAAATGTTTTTATTTGATCTGCACTGAAGAGACATGTTGTCAAAATGCGCATATGCAGAAACTAAATTAACAGGAACTTCGGTATTTTGTTATTCACATATTTCTAAAAAGAAATTGACACCTTTGATCCCTCATAGCTCGAAAAATTTCAGAGCTACACCAAATCGATTGACATACTACCGAAAGCTTAAAACAAGGGAAAAACATCAAAATTTGATAGAAATAAAAATTTTTTTAGGTAATCTGCACTTATGGAACCGTTTGACCCCTCATAGCTCTTAAGTGAAACTTATTATAATCGAAGAAGTTTGTTCCTTTAACAAAAACAAATGTCTCCCCAGTACGTACTCTTCTTTTAGAGATAAAACACAAGTACATGTAATTTTAATGTTGCCACCTGGCGGCTGATCATTCTAGCAAGGCGATATGCACAACTACCATGATGGTCAGTAATCCTTCGAAGTTTAGCTGAAATCCAATGAAAGATGTGGGAGAATTAGAGTCCCCTGTTAATTTAATTTCTGCATATGAGCATTTCGACAACTTATGTTTCTTCAGTGCAGATCAAATCAAAACATTAGGAAATCCATATACCAAACCATACGGAAGTTCATTTAGCGAAAAAGTGTAAATGCTGATAGAGAACAAATAACCATAAGGATCGAAGTATAAAAGGCCCACCAATCTGAAGAGACGATATGCACAACAAGACATGATGGTAAACAATCCCGTGACGTTTGTTGATGTAGGAGAATTGGCGTCCACAATCTTAATTTTGCAAAATTCTATGTCGAAATAGGCATAACTCCAACAGAAATTAAGATCAACAGATGTACGTCACATGTACCGTTAATGGGATGAGTGGGCCCAAAAGTTACAAATGTAATGATCGATCCGGCGAGACCATATGTATGACAATTACGTATGATGGTCAACAATCCTGTGAAGTTTGATTGAAATCAGTTATAAATGTAGGAGAATTGGTGTCCATAAACTCAATTTTGCAAAATACTTAGCCAAAACCATAACTCCAACAAAAATAATCTGCTCAATCCGGTGACACGATATGTACAAACAGCCTAGGCATAGTGGTCAACTATCCTGTGAAGTTTAGTTGAAATTCGCTGAAGGATTTAGGAGAATTGGCGTCGATGATTTTTGTGACGTACGGAAAATCTGAAGGACGGGGAGAACAGACTGATGGACGCCAGACGAAAAACACAAAAACAATATGTCTCCCCCTTGACGGAGGGGGAGACATAAAAATCCCAGTATTCAACAAAATCTGAAAAAAATAAGATTTCACATATTTCTAAAAATTGCAATTTCGGCCCCTTTGACCCCTCATAGCTCGGAAAAATAAGCTACGCCAAATCTGATGACATTCAAATAAGACGAATGCACAGACAAAAATCCCATGTCTGCAATTTGGCCCCATCGAGCCCCTCATAGCTCGGAAAGTAAACAAATTATCAAAATTTTTGCTGGTGAAGCACCATGTTAATTTTTCATAAGCAATCCATTGCTAATTATATATAAACTGCATTAAAATCAGACTAAAATAGAAAATAATTAAATTATGGACCGCCGTGCGCGGTCCCGGCTTATGAATAGGCCCGCAGCTTCCTCTGAGCTTGGAGTATTAGTCTTCCTTACAAAGGACCCCAGGGAACCATGGGATATAGAAATAGGACCTAGTATATCAGGCTTGCGGGGTATGACCCCTCCTAAACGGGGCTGACCCCGAGGGAACCCCGGAACCCATTCTGTGGTTGTGCGGGATAAATAAATACACAACCCATCTTTCGGATGGGATGTAAACTCAGGTCCACGTGTTGAAGAAATGCCACGCTTCCTTCTCGTTAAAGAACCCTTGTAGCAAGCTCTTTATGAGTAGTCCGTAGGTGATTGGCTACAAGGCTAAATTCCCCGCCCTTTTCGATTTTTCCTTACTTTTCCAGTGGCAGTCAGAATTTCCCGTTCCATGGCCCTTTCCATACCCCAAAGTGATTATTCATTAACAAACTTGTTCTCTTCTTGATATAGTTGAAATATTGCTGAGTAGACGTTTAACAATATTCAATCAATCAATCAATTAAATTATGGACATTTGTAACTTTTGGGCCCACTCATCCCATTAACGGTACATGTGACGTACATCTATTGAAAATTGCAGATCGGAAATTTCCCCAATAATACACTGAAAGAGACCCCATCAAAACCCGATCAATAATTAATATTCTATAGCCCAATATATGGAAACACAAAATTTGGCCCTCTTTGTTACCCCTTTTTAAAAAACGTTTTGGGCCAGGATACTAAAAACCAATCAAAGTCTTCCTTTCGTCCAAAGAATCATAGTATTAAAATATCATAAGGATTGATTACCTAGAACTTAAGTTATCGCACGGAAACGAAATGTCTACAGACAAAGACACACCCGCCAGTGTCATATCAATTTACTACCTCACATTTTTTTTTCGGTCGTATAAAAAAGAAAGACCGCAAAGGAAGATGAAACTAGACAGATAGTAATCGAAATCAGTTAGCTCTACCGACATCAGGCAATACAATTTAACTTTTATTTTCCTTTATAGCATCGTACCATTACAACATTACTCATAATAGCTTACAACATTATCAAACGAAGATTATTCATACGAATTTACAGCATACGTATAATTTAAAATGCTTCATACCTTTCACCACAATCATACAGAAGATCAACCCTGTTAACAAGCTGTTGACCTGTTAATACATCCATTTCTACCTCTGTACATGTCACACCATAGGAATTATAGGCAATATGTTCAGTCCCAGGCTGAAACATACTGAAACAAAAATAAAAAAATATAGATGCGATATATCTTGACTTGTCACAACGTTGGAATAATAGGTAATATGTTCAGTCCCAGACTGGAACATACTGAAACAAAAATTAGATGAAAGTAAAACCTTAGGAATTATAAGCAATATGTTCAGTCTAAGACTGGAACATACTGAACAAAAATTAGATGAAATATATCTGTACATGTCAAACCATAAGAATTATAAGCAATATGTTCAGTCCCAGGCTTAAACATGCTTAAACAAAACAATGGATATATCTGTGCATGTCACACCATAGGAATTATAGGAAATATGTTCAGTCCAAGGCTGAAACATACTGAAACAAAAAATAGATGGGATATACGAGGGCTGTCTGTAAAGTTCGTGGACAAGGATAAATATAAATAAAAACGTTTTATATTTATATTTTCCATATTCGTAAACCTTAACCTCATTTGAATTTAGATATGTGAAAGTTAATGCAATCTTACATGCAAAATTGCAAATCTGACTTCGCAAAATGCCCTGGAAAAGTGACCTGGAACACCACGAATATTACATGTCAGAACTTATATCCTATATTTATTGGTTTGTAGATATTTTATAAATTTCAGTGAATTGTCAAATGAAAATGGCATTGCGGAAAATTCGGAAATTGCAACTTCACCGAGGTTTAAATGTTTCAAGACAGAATCATCAATTGTAGAAAACTTGACGTGTTTTGAATTCGCGGAGAACTGACATGAGTCTATACTAAATTTGTTCAGACATCGGGAAACGTCCAAAAAAACAAACAATTCTCCATATATTAAAAACAAAAGCATGTTACATGTATATTTTCCTTAATATTCAAGTGGTAGAAAAATGGACACGACACAAGGACTTTCCAGCCTTTACAAATATGTAAAGGCTGGAAACAGGCCATTTTTTAATAAATCGCACAAATGTAAGTTTGGAATGTTATTGACTATGATCGTCGACTATTAGTCGATGAAATTTGCAAGTGCTTTGAAATTTAAAAAAAATCTGTGCACAAGAAATTATATAAAATTCTATAAATATTTTAATGACTGAAAACCTCAAAATTTTCGAATTTGTTGAATTGCGAATTATTCATGGAATGTTCACTCCAAAGAATAAGACGCCAGACAGCGTCAACATTTTACGAGTTTGCACACCGGGTGTATAATATTACTCTGATTTGTTTTGATATGATTATTATTACTAGTGCTTTGATTGTGATTATATTTTGCATACTGATGCCGTAAAACACATTTTATTCAGATTGTCCTTGAACTTTACCGACAACCCTCGTATATGCACATATCACATCACAGGAATTATAGGCAATATGTTCAGTCCCAGGCTGAAATATATTGAAACAAAACAATAGATTGGATAAATATGTACATGTCACAACATACCTATTATAGGCAATATATTCAGTCCCAGCCTGAGACGTACTGAAGCTAAAAAAAGATTGGATACATGTCACACCATAGGAATTATAGGCAATATATTCAGTCCCAGACTGAAACATGCTGAAGCAAAAAAAAGATTGGATATATATGTACATGTCACACCATAGGAATTATAGGCAATATATTCAGTCCCAGGCTGAAACATACTGAAGCAAAAAAATAGATGAGATATATTTGGACACGTCACAACATAGGAATTATAGATAATATATTCAGTCCCAGGCTGAAACATAGTGAAACAAAATAAAAGATTGATAGATCTGTACATGTTACTTGTAAAATCTGAAAATTTAAAAATTTTAGTATCAGATAAACAACATTTTCCTCCACGTTTGGTTGGTGATAGTGGTTGGTTGGAATCTTCCTAACAGTTTTAATGGAGATGCAGATGAACAAACCAATTTAAACCACGGAGTTATTTTGGCCCTTGAAACTTCTAAAATCAAATTTTCAAGGTTGAGGTGCACAACTTTATCAGGTGACTTAAATGATTGTCTAGGCACCCAAATATAGCAATTAGCGACTAAAAATAAAAGTCTAAAAGACTACCACATAGTAACATGTTGGCCACTGGAAAAAAATCGCATTTTCATCTTTTCCGAAGTTGATTTTTTTTAAGTATCTCTTAACATTTGCAACTAGAAAGTTACAATGTTAAGAGTCTATAGACAGTGTTTCTGCAATAAAGTCAGCACGATTTCTGAAATACTACAGCTGTTGTTGTTTTGAAATACTTTAGGAAGTCATGCAATCGATTGATCGATTGATTAGTGTGCGTTTAACGTCTATTGATCAATATTTTAGCTATATCAGGATGATCGATACAGAACGGGTTTGTTTGCTGCAGACTTGCAGCAGATCTGCAGCAAGTCTGCTGAAAACAAAATTGTTCGCAGGAAGAGAACTTTCTTGTTTGCAGGTATTCGCCGTTAGCTGCAAACATACTGCGAACATTGCAGCTGTTTGCTGCAAGCTTGCAGCAAACTCACAAGAAACTTTGTTTTTCAATTTATGTTTGCAGAATGTTTGCAGGAAACTTTTTAATCGTCATATGTTTGCAGAATGTTCATAGCAAACTTTATCTATCATATGTTTGCAGAAAGTTTGCAGAAACATTTTACAGGAAGTAATGAACAGCTGTAAATAATTCATCCAATAAAATGAACATCATATTTACTTTTGAATGTGTACAAGCAAGAAGTTGGGAGTGTTTTATAAGGGAATGTATCATTTCACTTCTAGAGAGAACAAGTTTTTTCTTTCAAAACTTAGGATTTTTTGTTTATAATGAAGTGGGTAAGTAAATTTACTAGCATGTATTTATTTCATATCATAAAAAAAGTGGTTAATTCACATGGATGTGCTCAGAAGAGAGTGCCATGAGGATGTACTACTAAATATAATAAGGTATATCATCAATTTGTTACTGGCTCCGTTGAGATGTAATGTTTTTTCAGTGACAGGATTCAAATTAATTCAGTTATATTAAAGAAATTTTTTCTGTAAATCAAATGTGAAATTTAGTGAGTCAGAAATATTTTTATGCATATTATCAACAACGAGTGTTTGAAAATGAATATAATTATGTAAAGATTAAGCTCACATTGCCACAGTTACAGATAATTCAATAATATGTTACTTTTCAAGTTTTTACATACTGAATTTAAAATGCTCATATAATATACACAAATGTATGTGTATATTTTAGTTTTCTGCAAACATTCTGTCAGTAACAAAGGAATTTAGGTCAATGTTTGCAGGAAGTTTGCAGCTAATGTTTGCAGGAAGTTTGCAGTAACGTTTGCAAGAAGTTTGTACAATGTTCGCAGCTTGTTTGCAGAAACCTTTGCAGCAGGTCTGCAGCAAACGTTCCATATTGGGAAAGCTGAATGTTTGCTGCAGACCTCCAGCAATCCTCATTTGCATGGTAAAATGTTCGCTGCAGGTCTGCTGCATACCTGCAGCAGACCTGCAGCAAACTTAGAAATTCATCGCAGGTACTTCGCAGCTAAATTACAGCAATCTTGCAGCAGGTCTGCTGCAAGTCTGCAGCAAATGTTCACAGGAAGCCAATTTTTTTGGTAAGGGGATCGACTTCTAGTTATTCAATTCAACAAAATAATCAGTAAAAGAAGACAGAAATAAAGAGGAAGGAAAAACTTAGGCAATGAGTTTTGATTGCCGCTGGATAGGGAAGAATGGAAAGGGGCGTCAAATTTAGCCCTCTATAACGCCTTGGAAGATTGATTAGTTACAGTGAGCAATATTTCAGCTATATCAGGACGATAACAAGGTAAACAATTTAAAAAAAATAAGTAAAAGAAGAAATAAACACAGGTGGAAGGGACAAATGGGATAACAAGGTTTGATCATAATTGGAAATGGGTAAAAATTAGGGATGGCAACGAGTACTCGAATACTCGATTACGCGTTTGGAAGCCGAGTACTCGAGTACAATATTTATACTCGAGTACTCAGTTTATTTTAAAATTGATGGATATATTCTAAATTTCAGTCATGTATTTTAATTATCTTCCCAATATTTCTTCGTATGCAAAATTTTTCTAGTTACGAAACTTTCATTTTCTGTCAATTGCTAAGGAGTAACTCCCTCGTGCAAAGCTCTGTCCTTAGCTTATTTTGGCTTTACATTTAGATCTTACTGGTCTTTTTTTGTTCTCTATCAGTTTTTAAACATCTATGAGTTTATGGTCTTCCAAACGTTTAGATTTTATCTGCACTGAAGAGACATAAGTTGTCGAAATGCGCATATGCAGAATTTACATTTACAGTAACTTCGGTATTTGGTCACTTGTTACCACTGGGTTGATGCAACTGCTGTTGGATTGTTAGTCCCCGAGGGTATCCACCAGCCCAGTAGGCAGTACTTCGGTGCTTGCCCGAAAGCTGATTCTCTTTGGAACCTAAAAATATCTAAATTTTTGTAAATTTTGTTGACAACTAAGTAGTATCTCCCTCATGCAAAGGTCTGTCCTTAGCTGATTTTGGCTTTACATTTAGATCTTACTTTTTTTGCGTTCTCTACCAGTTTTTAAACATCTTTGAGTCTATGATCTTCCAAACGTTTAGATTTTATCTGCACTGAAGAGACATAAGTTGTCGAAATGCGCATATGCAGAATTTAAATTTACAGTAATTTCGGTATTTAGTCATTTGTAGGCACCTAGTATTCATGTGTTACGCATTTTTTCTATTTCTTATAATTACATGTAGTTTTAATTCAAAAATAAATAATATCTTGTTAAACAAGGTTTCTGCTGTTCTACAGGCCGTTCTATAACTTAATGAACATATTTCAAAATATTTATCGTATATATGTAAATCTGCTTTAATTGACAAAAGTATTCGATTTTTTTAACAGCAGAAAATAATATCAAGTGGTGATTTGATTAGGACGACTGAATTTCATGATTTTGTTTTAATCACATAGACGTTTAAATAATGTAAATAAAATTGGATCAAAGCAAATTTCTATACTACAAGCCGCCAGCCGATTGCTTGCTAATTAGAGTTTGATTATTTTTCTTGTACAAGATGTGATTAACTTCAGTCAAATTGACAATGAAAACATGGTTTATGAAAAAAGACTATCATAAAAGGTTCTATTGAAAAGCCGAAAAGTCTTACCTTCGTCCCACATCAAACCAAGGTGCGCTATTCATTATCTATTACAATGATCCGAGTACTCGAGTACTCGCGAGTGTTTGTACCTAGTACTCGAGTATCAAATCGTAGATATTTTGCCATCCCTAGAAAATATGGATAGGTGCGGGAAATTTATCCGTATTTAATCCCATGGAAGGATGCTCTCCTTAAAAATTATAGATAATTAGTGAGACATTAACATCCAATGAGCAATATTTCAGCTATATCAGGACGAAAAAAATTAAACCGATAAAAATTATTATAAATAAAAGAAGAAAGAAACTAGAGGCTCTAAAGTACATGTATAGCTCACCTGATCCATGACTGGTATAAACTGCAGCCCAAAGTAACCCAATGTTAAAGTGTCTCATTTTCTAGAAGTTTCAAAGGAGAAAATCTTTGAACGTGTTTTCCACATAGGGTGCAATGTTAAACAATGGTCCCCGCTGGCGGCCATCTTGTAATACATGCAGACTTACCAGACACATTCATCAATAGGTACCGACTATGGACAGTTGTCACCAAGTATGGTTCCAATTGGGCAAGTAGATTCAGCAGTTTCAACGGTAAGTTTAAGCCCACGATCCATTACAACCCATATCAGACCATCATTCATAAAAAAAATTTGGGCAGGGGTTCACCTTATAATTCAGATAATGCATATTGCTGAAATCAAAACATTCAAAGTCCCCCTTTCCATAAAAAAATTTTGGCAGGGGTTCCCCATTATAATCTAGTTTAAATATATTTCTTATATTGTGAAGAGAACTATGAAGCACAATACCACAATGAAGCTTACATTGTCAGTTATACAGTTGAACTTGAGTCTCTCAAACTTTGGTAGCTGGAACACCACCAATATCTCGAACTGTATTAAGCCTGATCATGTTTTACTATATTTCTTTGTTTGGCTTTTTTGACAAAATGACAATTTTCAACATCAGTTTTGAGTTCACAACATCAATATCTATTTGGAAACCAAATTTCATTGAAATTGGACAATGTTGAATTTTCCCGCCTTTTTGGCGGCCATTTTGAAAATGGCTTTCAACAAATAATTTTCAACATCAGTTATTGAAGTCGCAACATCAATATCTATTTGGAAACCAAATTTCATTGAAATCGGACAATGTTGAATTTTCCCGCCTTTTTGGTGGCCATTTTGAAAATGGCATTCAACGAACAATTTTTAACATCGATTTTGAAATTGAGACATCAATACCTATTTGGAAACCAAATTTCATTGAAATCGGACAACGTTGATTTTTCACGCCTTTCTTGGCGGCCATTTTGAAAATGGCGGTCAACAAACAATTTTCAACACTGGTTTTGAAGTCGCAACATCAAAATCTATTTGGAAACCAAATCTTATTGAAATTAAACAATGTTGAATTTTCCCGCCTTTTTTTGGCGACCATTTTGAAAATGGCGGTCAACGATCGATTTTCAACACCACGTTTGAAGTCACCACAGCATGGCAAAGATTTTATCAATTTACACTTAACCTTCATCTTCTATAGTTTTGGAAATAAAAGACGAAAAATATGAAAATTTTGAAAATTCTGTGAAAAAAGGGCAATAACTCCTATAAGGGTTTTGTGATTTTCTCAAAAATTTCAGGGTGGGGTAGATCTTGATATGCTGAACATTTTTGCAATTTAAAGTTGACCTCTATCTGCTATAGTTTCTTTGATAAAAAATAAAAAATATTAAAATTTCCGGAAAAGGGCAATAACTCCAAAACTGGTAATCAGATTTTCTTCAAAATTGCAGGGCGGGTAGATCATGCCATGCTGATCACTTTTACTCCGTCAGATTTTTGATATCTGTAACGGTTTTCGAGTTATTTGCCAAAAACAGCAATTTACCCCTATCCACTATTTTTAGTAGCGGCAGCCATGTTGTTTGGTCCTCGGACTCATCGGATACAGTTTTGAAAGAGGATATCCTGGTGATGATTCAGGCCAAGTTTGGTAAAAATTGGTTCACTGGTTTCAGAGGAGAAGATTTTTGAAAAAGTTTACGACGGACGGACGGACGACGGACGCCAAGTGATGGCAATGCTGACATGACCCTTCGGGTCAGGTGAGCTAAAAATGGAAAGGCCAACCGGTGGGAACGAGTTTTGGCTGCAACTGGAAAGGGGGAGAAATGGGTAGGGGCAGGAAATTTAGCCTTCAATTCGACTTACACTCCCTTTAGATCGTTTGATTGATAAGTAAGAGTTTAAAGTCCTGTGAGCAATATTCTAGCTATTTCAGGACGAGAACAAGGTATTCAATTAAAAAAAATAATAATAGATGCAAAAATTCAGGTGGAAGGTACAACTAGGGCAACGAGTTTTGATTGCCTCTGGAAAAGGGGAGTAACAGGTAGGGGCAGGGAATTTAGCCTTCTATGTGACTCTCTTTAGAAAAATATCGAAGGGAAATCTATACTGGATGGCGGGTGGCGTTTCGTCACACAGTTCGTCTACAATGGTTTGCAGCCTGGCTTTATTATTATGACCTATACCACCAATAGACATGGCATTCCCCAAATCGCCACTTAAATTCTGTAGACGGAGCCCCTGAAAACCGATTCAGGTGCCTGGTCAGCAATGGAAGCAAGAACTGTAACTAAATGGCAGTCAGTTATAACCCTGCTCATTGAACACTAAATCAATAGGTGCAAATTGGAGACACATAACAGATGTGGACACACTACAAGTGTAGACACAAAAAATGTATGGATAAAATGATAAGTCCTCAAGACATATTGGAAAAAATTCAAAGTTATTTCCAAACAGGAAGTAGATCAATTTACAAATTTTAAAAGTTGAGACACTGTACAACTCATTATATTAAAGCTTCTGACCTGGGGCATATATCAAATCATTACTTCATACAAAAGCTGAGAAACTCTTCACGAAAACTTTCAATATATGGTGAGAATAGGAAAAAGATTATAGTTATTGTCAAACAGGAAGTAGATGAGTGACAGACTCATGAGAGGAGACACGGTACAACTCATCATATTGAAACTTCAGGCCAAATATCTTATCATTACTACATACACAAGCTAAGAAATCCCTGGCGAAAAAATTCAATATGTTTTCGTCAAACTGGAAATAGATTATTTACGGGCTTGAAATGGTAGACAGGGTACAACTCAACATATCAAAGCTTCAGGCCAAACAAATATCAAATCATCACTTCATACATAAGATGAGAAATCCTTGAGGAAAGATATTCCGCACGGACGGACGGACAGACAGACAAATGGACAAGAATAAAACAGTATACTCCCTCACCTAATAATTGTATCATCGAACAGATAGATGAACTTGACATGATCATAGACACGAGAGTTGAAGAAATTTTTGAAAATCAATATACAGTCGAGTTTTCAACAATACTGTCAGTTTTTGAAGGAGTTGCGGATAACAAACCAACAGTCGATGACGATGCAAAGTAGTCTCTTTGTGTCGGCTCTGCTTACAGCAGGCTACACAAAGATAGACATGATATGTGAACCCTGTAAATTTGTTCATGTTTCCCGAGTACTGATTTTGATTCCAGAATACATTATACATGCTGTATGTCACTCATGGTTCAATGGATAATAAATCATTACAAAGATATTCAAAAGGTCAAAATTCAATTCTTACACATATCTGGATGAAATGTCTACTTTTTCAACAATACATCTCTGTACCAATTGTTTCCATGTTGGGTTGGTCATTTTAGCCTTCACTGGTGCCATTCTTTTATTTAAATCTTTACAACAATTGACTATTGCCTGGAAAGAGAAATTTGTCAAAATATATCAAAAGTAAAAAAGATTTTAATATAATACCTTTCATTATACACAGGGTAGATATTGTGTTCATCATATCTTCTCTGTCAAGCAATTGGTAGCCATTAGTTAGCTGTATAGAATTCTTGTGAGCTACGACTTTATGTACAAGTGAAAACTATACATGAAGTTAAAAAATTGGCAGGACTTAAGAGATTCATAACACATTAAAACACAGATATTTTTGAGACAATTTGTCCTTGTCATGATTTTAGGACAGGAGAAAGGGGAGAGTAAAGTCAAAGCAATGACAATACATTCCTGCAGGACAGTTGCCGGAAAGTTGTTGTAATCTTGCAGTAATATTCTTTTCCTGTGATGTCTAAGCCATAGAAGGATTATTTTAGAATTCCCGCTTACACTCACAGGAATTACGAATCTAATAAACAAGAAGTAGTCTTTATTTTTGCACGTGTACAGAATTTCAAAAAATTTAGCCAATAAAATTATATGGGATGTGAAAAACAATGTTGTGTGAATTGCAGGAACAATTTAAGAAAGTTTTTTATTCTTTAGAACGTAATTGATTTTTTCCATAATGTTCAAGAAAAAAAATATATTGTTTTATCACCAAATTGTTGATGCTGACAACCATTTCTCGAAAAAGGGAGGTTAATGGGTCCTAGTGCTAGGCTTGATCTAAAAATGAAAGATTTTGCCTCTAGGTTTTATTGATAATAAGCTTGTTTTAAACACGATTAAGGTATACTATCATTTAAGATTGCTGTAGTTATGTAAAGAAAATATGAATAAAAAGAGGGGTGCAATAGTGTATGATTAAAGAAAAGATTACAAGTAAAATTAAACATCTAACGAGTCTTTACTTTCAAAAGACAATGTTCATGACGTTAAACTGTCAAGGCACATTTTGTTTTTTTTCTTCTTTATCTGTTCAGCTTCTCTTTCATTAAAATATGTACTCTACAATGCAAGGATCTTCTATTGTACATAAAAATTAACCGGTCAACAAACAAAATTACTGTGCAAAAACGTTCCAAAAAGAATGGGCAAAGGGGTACCCCAAACTCATATAAAATGGAAGACTTTTTGACGATTTGGATTGTTTTTGACATATATTGTGTCTATCTGCTTGTGTAAGACGACATTGCCATTTCATCTCTCAAACTAAGAATTTTTCTTTTCAGGAACTTTAAATAGTCTCAAGAACATCAAGTGTATACATTTTAGAGGGTTTTTTTCCATTAGTCTTTATGTAAGTTTAAACGAAGTGGATTTATGATACCTGACTATCATACCTCAAACCTATTTTTTGAGAAAAAAAAACAAAATTTCAAAAAAATATCCCGTTTTGCAAAACAGTCTTTAAAAAAAGAACTGAAATATCACTCAACGTATAGCTACTGATGAAAGATTTGGAAAAAAAAGTCTTTTGAGATATGAACACCATCATCATTATTCTCAACTTTTAAATAATGACTTTATGTTTAAGAGAAAGAGGAATTAGTTCTGAACATAATTTTGAGTTTTGTTTTTTTTGTAGTTGATAGGGGGTGTTATGAATGAGGATTTCTAGCTGAAATATTTCCTGACATGGTTACATGTAGCTTTTTTACAGCTTTGTCAAACAAGTGTGGACATTAATTGATGTCTCGCCCGTCCCTGCTTGGCCACTTGATTGATGTTAAAATTCAAACTGACTAAAATAAGGAAAACTTACCATATGTTGGCTATAATAAAATTGTGGTAGCTAAAATCAATATAGCAAACTGTAATGTACTACTTAAACCTACATAAATGCCAAATAGCATTGACATACAACTGAAAAATCAAACATATTCACTAGACTGTGAATATGGGGTCAAGGGCCTGAAGTCAAGCTGCCATGTTCCATGAAAGATCAACCTACATACATAAATTTTATTTACTTACCATTAACAGATAACGGGAAACTCGACATGATCACTGGACCGTGAATTTTAGGTCACAGACACAAGTCATATGGCAGACTGTTATGTAGAAACCAAGCCCAACTAATATACCAAATATCTTTGACCTACCACTAATAGATACTTGAAAACATAATTACTGGACCATGATATCGAGGTCACACACAAAAAACTATGTAACACATACACCATCATGTACTTCATGAGACCAACCCACATACAAACTATCATTGATGTACAATAAATAGTTACCGAGAAATTGACACAATATGAAAAACTTAACATGATCACTAGACCATGAAATTTAGTTCATGGACAAAAAACATATAAAGACTGTCATGACCAAGGCTAACCTATATATACCAAATCATTAACCTTCCACTAAAAGTTACTGAATAACTAAACTAACCTCAGAAACGTAACATGTTTATTGGACCGTGAAATTGAGGTCAGAAACAAAAACAATATAGCAGACTATCATGTACTACCAAAGACCAACTTTTATACCAAATATAACTGACCTCACACTAAAGTTAATGAGAAACTAAACTAACCACAAAAATTAAACATGTTTATTGGGACCGTGAAATTTAGATCACAGACAAAAGCCATATAGCTCACTGTCATGTACTACCCAAGTCAAATCTATATACCAAATATAATGACCTATCACTTATAATAACTAAGAAACTAATCTATTCACTAAAACTTAACATGTTACTTGGACCGTGAAATTGAGGTAAGAAACAACTATATAGCAGACTGTCATGTACTACTCAAGACTAACCTATACACCAAATATCATTGATAATATCATATCATAATATGATCAAGTACGTATGGTTGCAAATGTTCAAGCAAAATTTCAGCATAATCCATTCAGTGGTTTCCGAAGAGTTGCGCCCACAAAGTGTTCCTAAGCTGTAGCATGTATTTCGTCGATAAATTCCCATAACTGCTGTAAAATTTGTCAAATCAAAATGGCGGCATGATATGATCAACTACAGTTGGTGACAAACAATCACACAAAATTTCAGTGGTATAAGAGGAGTTGCACCCACAAAAAACGTGACACACGGACGCACGGACGCAGACCATTACTATGTAAGGGGGACAAATACCTCACTAGACCTTGGAAGTGAGATCAACAACAAAAGCCATATGACAGACTGTCATGTACTATCTAAGACCGACCTACAAACTAAATATCATTCCCTTACCATTAATAGTAATTGAGAAAGTAAACTTATCCCTAAAAGTTAACATGTTAATTTGACTGTGAAATGAAGGTCACAGACAAAAGGCAAATAGAAGACTGTCATGTTCTACCCAAGACAAACATTCATACCAAATATCATAAACCTAGCTACCATTTGTAGTTTTTTGAGAAAATGACCTAATCACAAAAACTTAATATTGAAGTAAGTTTGAAGTAGTCGCCGCCGCCTTCCTTTGTACGCATTTATCTCGATTTCCACGCCTTTCGTCGTGGGCCAGACAAAAAAAAACAAGAAAATATTATATTTTCAAATCAAATAAAAGTATAGCCTGCACTGAAAGGGAGATTGATTTTGAAGGGCAACAGTTTGCCATTTAAATCTTTTCAAATTTAAATGTGCATTTCATGTTAAATCGGTCCCTGTTTAAACAAAAAACATGCATAACCCAATTCTTTTCTGATTTGCATGAAATTTTCACCGTTAAAAATTGTTTGATATATATTTTATTCCAATAATAAAAAAAAACTTAAGACTTGTAAATACATATTATAATGATTTTATCACAAATCAAAAATATCAAAATCAGATTTACTACATATCCATTGTAATTTGTGATGTCAGAAAATTTAGTTTGTATTTAATTTGTGACAATAATGAAACTGATGAACTTGAAATATGTGAATTATTGGCTGAAACTGAATATTAAACTCCTTTTAACAGTGAATATTTCATGAAAATCTGATAAGAAAAGGCAAAAAAATAACAAAGGTCACTGTTACAATGTTGAGCAAGGTTGTGGTTTTAGTGTCTAATACTGCATTAAGCAACAGAAAAAGTTCCTACTCTTTCTGTCAGAAATAAAACATTTTTTTCACTTTTGAATCCAATCAAAAGTATGTACAAAATTATATATTTTTTTCTTGAAAATCATAATATTGTAAAAAATCTTCACTGCTGTTGAAATCATATGACAGAAGAAAAGCTGAGTGCTTTCTAAGTAAATGCCCAATGGCACATTGGAGATCATTCTCCTTAAAAATTCATTTCTTACCTGACAACATAACTCACTGGTAATACTTCCTCCAGTAACCATATCATTGGCATTTGACAGTGTATCATTGGCCTTGACCTTTATCAACTCCATGGGCACACCCAATTCATAAGCACAAACTTGGGCTACCTATAAATAAAGTAAGCTATTCCAATTGAAGACATGGTGCAGGAAAACACAAAAAACAACATCTGACCTTTAAGATTACCCTACAGCCATTTAAGGACAGTCTTGTTGACACACTACTTCGATTGGTCTATCTTGGTTTTCCGCATTTCTTTGAGTCATAATGGAAGTACCAGAGTTTTTCCTTAAAACTCTCCTCGACTTAACTCGATTTCAAACCTGCCTATGATCAGGTTTGAATCCGAGTTAAGTTGGCGTTAAGTCCGTAAGCGGTTAATTATTAGCATAATTAGTATTGTATTGTAGTCGATTTAGTTACATTTTAGCTTGCTTACTTTTTTTGTCTATTGTTTTTGTATCTTTATATTTGTATATTCGAGGGCTAAGTCACTAGATTAGATTAGATTAAAGTAGACAAGTCAATAGTGGTAGCAGAGACAACACCATCTGGTGAGATGGCGACGGCTTCAAGTTACAAGAATCCACCAAGTTTAGCAGTGGAGAAAAAATATCAACAATGGAAAAATGAGGTAAAGATGGGGTAACAGGTAACTTAACTCGACAAGAAAAAGAGAGACCGGGCATTAGCTCTGTAATTATAAGGTAAGCCGAGGGAGGTGGCATAGGAGACATCACCAAAAGATCTTACTGTTGATGATGGAGCAGAGAAGTTAATAACGGAACTAGATAAACTGTTTGATAAAGACAAAACAGACGAAGCATATGGTGCTTACACAGCCTTTGGTACATTTCACAGGGTAATGTTAAAGATGTTAAAGATGAGTGACTACAGAATTGAATTTGAACAGCGATATAACAAATGTAAGAAATATGATATGGTACCACCATATTCAATCCTGGCATTTAAATTTCTTGGCAATGCAGAACTTAGCCAAAACGACCTACATTTATCTATAACAGCACGTACTGAACTTGAGTTCAATACCGTGAAAGCAGCCCTCAATGGGATATTTGCTTCAAAATCTCAGGGAGAACAAATAGTTACAGTAAAGGAAAAATCAGCCTATGTTGGGGAACATCGCTAGAAAAGAGGACGTAGCTCAAGGATATTTGTTGCACGCAATTGATCAAATCGAAATATTGTTCCAAGAGGTACAAAACCTAAACTTAGCCCAACTATTAATGGTAGCATATCTTTTTGTAGATGTTGTGACTCGAAATATCACTGGTTGAGAGACTGTCCACACAAGTCACGTGATATTAGGCTAAATGAAGAACAAGATGTCACAAATGAAACAGAAACTGTAAACATTTCACTGCTAACAACTGCTTACAACTTAAAAAATATGACACCCAAAAAAAGTTGTTGATACAGCATGCCCTTAAAAAGTTTATGGCTCTAAATGGTCACGGAAATATTTAGAAAGTATCGATTTTTAGTCTGAGCAGATAAAGTTTAAAGAAAGTCGTATACCGTTCATATTTTGTAATGGCAAAACAGTTTATTCATATCAGCCTGCTGAATTTGGTGCTGTCAACTGTTACATTGAAACTGAGGAAGTAGACTGTGAAATATCAATTGCACATTATTGATTTATTTAGTCGTTTGAGTGCAGCAGCAATTATTAAGAAGAACTATTCAAATGAAATAGTTGATAAATTCATGCAAATATGGGTAAGCGTTTATTGAGCAGGCCCAAAAACACATTTTAGGAGATTATATAAGGACTATTGTGGCAAAGTTTTGTTTCTTTTTGCTCAACAGTATCAGAGGATAAAAATCTTGGAATATATTTACTGCAGACCTGTTCGGTACAAGATTTTCAATTAAAGACCTCGTCATTCGAAGTAATCTTCCCACTGTGTCAAGAAACAGGATGCTTAAGATTCATTATGAATGGTCAACTAAAACAGCCTATTAAGGTTGCAGCCGATGCAGACAATGAATTAGGCTTCCTGTTGCTGGTAATGATAGTTCCATACCCTTACAAAGGCTGTGAAAAATTTTGAAATCTTTAAAAATGTGTTTAATATTGTAGTTAAATATTATAAAATACCTTTGTATTAATACCATTTCCACTTTCTATACCTCCATGTGCTATTGAGATAGTCCCATCACCAGCATAAATGTTTACTATAGCATTGTAGTGACTAAATTGATATGATAGGCCAAACTTCATAGGAACAAGTGACAAACCTTTCTTTTTCCACCTATTTGCCTGGAAATATGAAATTACTTCTATCTAATTGCTGTGAATTAAATTCATTTTAAAGTTGCTCAACCGCTGTGGATGATTTAAAAAAAACTCTGAGTTTTATAAAAAAAAAAATGCTTACGTATGAGTTTCCTATGTATATGTAAAAGCAAATATGAACAAAAAATAAAAAGCAACCATGCCCCCCCCAAAAAAAAAAAACAATAACAAAAACAACAAATTACAAATTAAAGGCTCCGCCGAGCGAAGCTTGATACAATCGCAGCATGACCAACATTGAGCAAATGTAATTTTTAGTGAATGTGGACACAGTTAAGAGCTTGACACAGTTTCTAGATGGACACAGTAAGGGGCTTGAAACAGAAATTAGCTGCAAACAAAGAAGGGAATCCCTGAAAGCACAGACTGTAAGAGTTATGCTGTTATCTGTTGACATACTACTGACGGCTTTCATCAAAATGAAAACAAATGAAACAATCCAATCGAAATCCGGTAAAAAATAAAGATTTAACATATTTTTAAAAATTGCAATGTCGGCCCCTTTGGCCCCTTAAAGCTAAAAAAGATGAGACATACGCAAAATCTGTTTACATGCAACTAAAAGCTTATAGCAAAAGGGATTCATAGAAAAAAATCTCATCAAAATCCGATGAGAAATAGAGATTTAAGATATTTCGGAAAATAGCAATAGTGGCCCCTTTGAACCCTTTAAGCTCGGACACCAAAAAAGAGCTATGAAAAATTGTTCACATAGGACAAAGCTAATATCAAATCTTAAGAAAAAAATCCAAAGGAATCCAATGAAAAATTAGGTTATCTGTCCATTAGCAATTTATCCCCTGCTTGGTGCGAAATAGCTCCGAAATTAAACAAGTTCCCAAAGGAATCAAATATAAAAATTCTAAAAGTAAAATGGTATATTAATTTTGCATAAAGAATACATTGGGGAAAAAAAAAACTGCATCAAAATTTAAAAAAAAAATACCGATGTTGCATAAAAAACAGCAAATTTCGTTATGCTGTACACGTGTTTCAAGGAGTAACCTCTATCAGCAGCATTAATATCAAATAATATGGAAAGCCATAATCCAAAAGTTGTCAGAAAAGAAGCTCAAAAGAAGTCAAAATCGGGCTAGAAATAAAAATAATATAAAATTTTGAAATCCTCCCTTTTAGGACCCATTTATCTCATGAATTGTCTATGAAAGAAAGGAAGAAAGAATTTTTTTATTGTCAATAAATTGTTTTCCATAATTGAGCAGTTATATACAAGAAATAAACATAATGAACGTGAAATCCGTTCTACATCACTGATTTGAAATTTCCCCAGGAGCACACTGAAAAAACATCAAAATCTGACAAATAATAAAAACTCAAATATGTGAAAACACCCAATTTTGCCCTTTTTGGCACATTTTTTTACAACAGGAGGGGCCCGAAAAAAACCAATGACAGCCTTCTTTTTATGTCAAGGAATATTTTAAAAAAAATCAATAAGGATTGAATAATTGCAACTTAAGTTTTTGACCCAAACTAAAGTGTCTATAGATGATGTCATGGACGACAACGACAACACTTACACCATTATATGACCTCATATTTTTTTTAGGTCGTATAAAAAATTAACAACTATTTACTTTACAAAAACATTTTTTGACTTAATTGCTTGTACAAATATGCATGTCTATAATTCTTGTGTTTAGAAATCCAAATACCCAACACAGCCTTTCAAATAAAGGCTTAAATAGTTGTAGATGCTTACTCTCTGATCGATACTTTTAAAAACCTTGTCAGCATAATCAACAATGAAGAAGGTATTTCAATCAACATTCAGACTTTCCCAGTTGAGCAGCTGAAGGTTCCACTAAAGTAAAAAAATAGGACACACAATAAAGATAAAACTTTTGCCTGTATTTTTCAAGCTACATGAAATATAGAAATAAATCATGGGGAAATGCATTCTTTTAAACATAATTTATATGGACTCGCAGCATGAATATAAAATTTATTTAAATTCAAGATTTTTTTTTACCAAATCTTTTCCTTGGGTACACACTCAAATTTTCAAAAAAAATCAGGAAGTCAGGAAAACGTATAATTTTTGTTGAAAATGTTCTTGACGAATACTATGATGTAAAATGCAGGTCAAGCTAACATTGGTTTGTTTATCAACATATGTTTTAAAGCAGAAATGTGGCAATTTCTTACCTGAATGTGTTGAATTACTTCCCCTATGTACCAAAATTGAACTGAATCTTGAAAATGAACAGTAGTCCCAAATAATCGACATTAGCTTGTCCTTCCTTAAATATTAAATTATACGTCCACAACGATTTTGAAACATAAATCCTTTTTCAGATGTCCTGATATTTTTGAAAATTGAGTGTTCACCAAATGAAAAGATTCGTCTATAAAATGAAAAATTCAATTTAATTTACAATTTTGTCATGTGTACGTATAGATAATGTTTAACAGAGCGCATTCCGCAATAATATTTTACATCATTTCTTGCATTGAGAAATACGGACAAATGTTTTATGTTTACTGGGTGTCCTAATTTTTGACTTTGTGTTCAATATATCTGTATAATAATCATATCTGAACCTTTAAATGACATTTTTATTTGAACAAATAAAAACTCTTTACATACCTGATTAAAAGCCTGAATTGCTGCCTGTCTTTCTGTGAATTGTGATGATTTCATGAAATCTGACACCAGTTGTCTGATGTTACAGTATTTCAGTGTTTCTCCTATTGGGGTTGTCTATCAATTGATAAAAAAAATGATTGTTACTTTGAGAAAAAATGCACGGGTGTTCCAAGGAACACATGTATCGCTTGCACTTTATATGTTGAAGTATTCCTGTGTTTGAAATAGAAATACAGTCCATTGTGTGCATCTACATGATATACTTAAATATTCCTTCAAGTTCGATAGAACAGAGCTATTTAGGAGGAGTTGCTGACAATAATTTTGTCGGGCAAAGGATGACAGTGATTGTAAGAGCACTTTGCCAGTTTAATTGATGTTTGTTGACAATCCCGCACCCATGACCAAGAAAGACATGGATGTAGCGTTGCTCGACAATTAGCAAAGAATTCCGCTTAAACCGGTGCTAGGGGCCGTCTTGAAATTACTATGAGGTATGAGCAAAGCTCATTGTTGAAGGCCTCATGGTGACTCTAAGATGAAGAACAACAATAAAAGCGTTGTTCCTTTGCTTGTTTTTTACCATGTATTTGTAGAGACTTTGTCTCATGTGCATTTACTCCATATCCTTTTATTCACCATATATAAGATAAGACACGATAATATAAAGTGAAAGTCCAGTGATTACATGGATTTCTGGAAAGACATGGAAAAAATGAGAAAAAAAACAAAATGCAATGTGCATATCTGCAATATATACTGAAGCATTCCTCCAAGTTTTGTTGAAAATTATCAATGGGTTAATGAGGAATTGTGGATAATGGAGTCATACCCCTATGACTCTGAGAAAGCAAAAGTAACAAAGTCAAATGAAGGTATAAAAATTAGAAAAAAATAGAAACTTAAAATACATGGTGCATACTAAAGCATTCCTGCAAGTTCGGTTGACAAATACAGAGCCGTCGAGGAGGAGGTTAGGATAATGGAGGCATACCCTTAAGACTTCAATAAACTTAAATGACAAAGTCAAAAGATAGCGTAAATCTTAAATAAAAAGAAAAAACAAAATGCATGGTGTGCATCTACTTTATATACTGAAGTATTCCTGCAAGTTTTGTTGAAAAATACAAAGCAGTCTAGAAGTTGTGACTGATGGCGGCACACCACAAGCCCCAATAAGCTAAATGATTAAGTCCAATGAAAACATGGACATCTTATATAAACTATAAAATTGCAAAACAAAATTCATGTTGAACATCTGTATGGCTATGGTAAACCCCTGAAAGTTGTCAGATCAAAATTTAAAATACAAGGTGTACTTTGGCCTGTACATTTACTCCATATTTCTTTATTTGTTCATCATATTATAAAGATTATCTGAATGTTTCATTAATTTTCATCCGCTGGTGTAGGAGGAGTTGCAGACTGCATACAGGTACCCCCTAATGAGAGTTGATGGCTAAGTCAATTTTTGCTATGGGAAACCACAAAAATTGGTCAGATCAAAATCTTAAATAGGAGGCGTGATATGGCATCATGTAGATAAAAGAGATTCTCTGAAAGTTGCACGAAATTCCCTTGATTAAGGAGGAGTTGAAAATATAAAGGTATTAAACCATCAAATTAACCAATCAGCGCTTAAAACATATGAAAAAATAGACCTTTTGAAAATAAAGGTATACTCTTTATTCTTGAACCTTTAGTAGTACTCGAGGGAAATCGATGAATGATACACCCGTTAAAACATTGATATATTATGTTTATTTTTAGACCAAGATTAATCGACCAGGTGTTATTTTTTATCACTTTATGCTCTCATTATACTGTATACTCAAAAACTAAGTTAACAGTCATACACAATGTCAAAATCTTTATATCACTATTAAGGGTTCCATAGGTGACAAAAATAACGTTTTCCTTGTTTTACAACTTGATCGGTCTCTTTGTTTATTCCAAACTGTTAATGTCCAAATGGCAAAAAAGATTCCAAGACAATCATGTGCTAATTGCAATCTTTTAACCCAAAGATATGTATTTTATATCTTATAATAACTTTATTAATATCCTTAAACTAACTACAAAATTAATCAATGAATGTTTCGAGTTAAGGAAAAGCTAAAGTCTGCTTGGCATATTGCTATTAAAATTCTTAATTTTCTGAAACTTAATTTATTAGTATTTTTATAATTATTTATTATGGTGAAAATTATCAACTGACACCCCACTGTCATGCCATGGTCAACACTATCTTATAAATTCTACGTTTAAGCTGTTTAATTATAATGCCATTACCATTTAATGTAGATTGTCTATTTCTATTGTCTTAACGAACTATTTTTGCGCAATGTTGTGACGTCAGGGTACGTTTTTATAGGTGGCTTTCCCCGACACATCGGGGATCTCTTAGAAGGTTTTAAATGTATGATGATAATTTGATATAATGTATAACAGGTGTGTGTTCTTCACGACATGTATGGTATTGGGAAAGTTAAACTCAAAATAAAGTGTCCAGGGATGTTTGATCATTCCAAATTTTAGTTCAAAATGTAAAAGAAGTGAGTTGGTAGATTCACACCTTAAGGTCCAATGAAAGGAGGGACCGGACAGACTTACATATGACGGGACACAACAAACACTATATACCAAGCTTTTTTTCAAAAGCAAGGGTAAANTTGGGGGGGGGGGGGGGCGCACACAAGTGTACCCTTCTGGAGCGCCTATTGTTAATCTGTTTTTTTAGTTCACACTGCGAGTGTGTTGTATATGTGGTTTCCACGAGTTCTGTTTGTGTTTAGTTTATTTAGACCTCTGTCATCTAGTATTCTAGTTTTTGCCTTTTTTCTTTAATTTATGCAATCTTGTACTTTGTTTCTTTGGTATTCTACTGCTTACGTAGTTCTGCGTAAAAGAAAGTATGCATATTTATAAAATGTGTTCTAGCTGTCCAAAATGTCTTGATAAATCATGAATTAATTTGTTTACTCCATTAAATGAAATAAAAAAATGTTTTAAACAATAATATAAGAGGAATAACCCTATATGTTTTTGCTATACAGTTTATTCAAGTTTTAGCCTCAATTAACGTCTTCGTGATATCCTTTTTCTAAATTTATGATTGCATATGCAATTGCAGGTATTTCGATTCTTCCTAGAGGAGCATCACAATTGATCATTTAGCAATACCGAGCAGAAGTATCAAAAACTGCTCGATACGCCATACCAAAACAAAACAAATGGCAGACATAACTGAGATAAAGATGGAACTCAATACTAAAAAATTGTTATTTACCTGTCCTTGGTAATAGAGATTTAATATTCTTAATGCCGTAGGATCCATATTTAGCTCTTTAGCTACATGTTCCATCATGGATTCCATTATAAATATTGCTGCTGTTGATGCTAAGTATTAAGATAGCAAAACAATATAAGTTTGCGGAACACTACATATGCAACAAGCACCATTTTTATAAGTTTAATAAATTTGAAAATGGATTCTTAATATTTTTGTCCGAGTTATATGTTGCTTTACTTACAAAAATATAGAAATTGAATCTAAGACTTTAATTTTGACCTCTGTGATCTTAGCCTTTGACCTGACCTAATCTTTTTCCGCATATTTATGATCCTCTTGACTAAACATATACACTTGCTAATTATGATAAGTCGATCTTTACTTAAATAGTTCAAAAGTTAAAGCCCAGATTAAAGTTTCAACCGCAGGCACACACACACACCGACCGACCGGACAATAACAATATGCCCCCGATCCTGGAATTGGGGGGACATAAAAATATAATGGTTAACAGCTGAGAAATTTAATTGCTTGAAATATTATAGATAATTATTCGATAAACATTTGTTGAGTAATGGACCATCACATAAACATCACAACTAAAGTTCCTGTTTGTTGAGTAATGGACCATCACATAAACATCACAACTAAAGTTGCTGACACATAAAAAAAAATAAGCTAAATATGAAATTATAAAATAAAAAAAAATGTCAGGAAACCCCTACGATTGCTGAAAAACGCAGTTACATGATACAAAGTACCATGGAACTGCACAAGAAAAAACACAAGACAAACGTTAACAATGAAAGGAACTCGGGATAGCCGGATTTGATACTGGCATTAGGTCAAGTTTTTGAGAAATTGAAACCAGACTCAAAATGGAATGTAAGTCATAGAAACAAACTTCCTACTGGAATTTGTAGTACTATCAAAGATCTGTCAACTTGCCTACTATCATATTCTACCTCTTACAGTACTTGTGGATGCAGTTTGTTTCCATTGATTTATTCACTTTTTTACTTTTTGGGCCATTTAGGGCTTGCTATATGGTGTAAAGTTCCTCCTTGTGTTGAAGATCGTACGGTGACCCCTAGATGCATTGTTTTGGGTAGTTTTAACCTGGAGATTGGATGTTGTCTCCTCGACATTTACCCCATTTCCTTTCTTTTTCATATTTAACACAAATAATTGGTAGGCGGGGCATTAAAAATTTTACTATATATTCCTCTCATGAGACAACCCCTCCTCTCAAAAAATTTTCTTGTCCTTTTGCCTTGACCCCACCCTAACCCCCCCCNAGATTGCCAAATCGCCATCAAAATGAAGAGTATCCATTAAGCTGTATTCTCCTAAGGTTTCAGTCTCGTTTTAATCTCATTGATGAATTATTAATAAAACTTGCGTCATGAGGGATTTTTTTTATTGTTTCATTTTATATATTGACCCTCCTAAAAGATGTCAAATTAAGTACTAGTAGATGTACTTGTCATACAGCATATCATGTATGCAACTGTATTTGTGATAGAGAAATCATAGTACATGTTGTACTATCATTAGACTATGCATTTGATAATGATCATAAAACACTTAAGTCAATACAGTTCCTATGAGATTTGATAATATACATAGCCTATTTTCTCTCGCTGGAGAACTGGTGATGCCTTACGTAAGTAGTTGACTGGTATTAACCATGTCAATCATCAAAATATGTTATATATTTGATATGTTACCTATTTTGTACTCATTTTTACATTTTTATACCATCGAAGAGTAATAAACTGTGGACACAGGATTTGTCTCGCCCGCCCCTGCATCGCCTTAATTTGCACATTGATCTACTGCAGCAGCAATAAAAATAAAATATAATCTTAAACTGTGTTTACAATTTCCTTGGAAAAAAGTGATTTGATCACTCATGCATGACTGGGAAGCCAGGGCCAACATCTGGAGTACTCCCCAAGACGCAACTGCATGTCAAATATCAAGTGCCTAGGACTACTGGTATAGGCTGTACAGACTGCTTGCTAAAAACTTAAAGTGATCGTTCATGCGTGACTAAGGTGCCAGGGCCACCATTTGGGTGTGGAATCGGTATGTACTCCCCAAGACGCAACTGCATATCAAATATCAAGTGCCTAGGACTACTGGTATAGGCTGTACAAACTGCTTGCTAAAAACTTAATAAGATCGCTCATGCGTGACTAAGGGTCTAGGGCCACCATCCAGGCGTGGAATCGGTATGTACTCCCCAGGACATAACTGCATGTCAAATATCAAGTGCCTAGGACTACTGGTATAGGCTGTACAAACTACTTGCTAAAAACTTAATGTGATCGTTCATGCGTGATTAAGGGGCCAGGGCCACCATCCGGGAGTGGAATCGGTATGTACCCCCCAAGACGCAACTGCATGTCAAATATCAAGTGCCTAGGACTACTTGTATAGGCTGTACAACCTGCTTGCTAAAAACATAATGTGATCGTTCATGCGTGACTAAGGGGCCAGGGCCACCATCCGGGTGTGGAATCGGTATGTACTCCCAAAGACGCAATTGCATGTCAAATATCAATTGCCTAGGACTACTGGTATTGGCTGTACAAACTGCTTGCTAAAAGCTTAATGTGATCGTTCATGTGTGACTAAGGGGCCAGGGCCATAATCTAAGTAGGGATTTGAGTTGAACCCATAAGGATGCAACTGCACATCAAATACTATGGACCTACAACTAATATATGCTTGTTAATTCACAATAGTTTACAAATTGTTGACGCCGCCGCAGCCGGCGCCGGAAACGCTATTCTGCGACTTTTCGTTGCGGGCGAGACAAAAATCGTCCACTAAAACGACTAAGGTTTTTAAGGGAGATCTAGTACATTGCCATTCTTACCTTATGCTTCTATGAAAAGTGAAATTTACTCTATAAAATGTGTTATACATGAGTTCAAATGATAAATTTACACATTTTGTTCCTTTACTTCAAAATAAAGTACATGTATAATATAATGATTCTAGTTATAAATTCCAAATGTGTGGTCTTGAAAGAATGCCATATTTTAAACCATAACAGACATTTTGTTGGACTCTCCATGAGGTTGAAATTAAGTTTTGGTAAAATATTTGAAATTCTGGCCATGACTTACAAAAAGTGGCATTTTTCGGATCCATATCATCAATCAAACCATTCATTGTCAATTTGCACATACACATTGTGTTCTGTATAAGCCATACATTTAAATTTTACATAATATTGCATAGGTATATTCCAAGGCGACCAAGATGTATCAAAGGTTGACATAAATCTAGAGATTTGCCCTGATATTTCAAATTAATAAGTTCCTCTACATTGAATATGAACCTTAAGAGTCATAATTTACCTGGTGCACGACAAAATGTATTTGCAGGCTTGTTTGTCTTGACTGCTTTTGGTATCATATCCCAGTTAGGACAGTAGTAAGCTGAAAACAAAATATATGCAACTATTAATACCCCTGCTAGAGTATGTTTGGGTACATCTCTCTGTAAAATCCAGAAAATATTATTTAAAATTTCTACAAAAGTAGATAGTTCACATGTTCAATGTATAAAGACACTCTATTTCAGACCTCATGAAGAAAAACCGCGAGCGGAATTGATTACACAGCCTGTAGAATATTGTTCATAAATGCCTTCAAACAATATAAAATGCAACCAGAATAGTAGGTGCTCATGTTCAATGTATACAGAAACACTCTGCAAAGTCTTAATCCTATTTGGTAAAAGCTGTGGTGAGAGTTTAACTTTCTGCAAAATCATAAGAAATAGATAATTGTACTACAGTATGAGGTACACATGCATGTTAAATGTATAGAAACACTGTGCAAAGTTTCAGAGATCTCGAAGACAAACTTTGGGAGGACTTGTTTAATGAAACCAGAATATGAGTTGCACATGTTCAAAGTATATAGAAACAACCCTGCAAAGTTTCAGGTATCTTTGTAAAAACCTGTTAGAGGAGTTGACACAAAATTAGTATGTTTGGGAAGAACAGACAGACAAGTTAAGATCTATTTACTCCTAAACTTCAATGGGGTTATATAAAGGAAAGGCTGCATGGCTCACCAGGAGCATGAGCATCATAGACTGACTTATAAATCCTATATCAAATTAGCCTTATTTTCAACTATGTTTATAAACGTTGATGTTAGCGGTTCAATTTTAGATTTTGTTTACAACTGAAAGCCACTTTTGATGAAGTGTTGACTTTCAAGAGACATGCAGGGGCAATTTTGAAGGAGCCATGTGTAGAAAAGAAAAATTGCGACTAAATTTTGCTCTTTAAAACATCTGTTTTTTTTTTCTTAAAGTCTCATGTCGAACAATGTATCCCTCTGGTGGTCACTTTGTATGAGGTGTATGCTGGACTACTTCCATTAGAGAAAATTATCCAAGAGTCCATTTCTAAACTGTTTCCTGCTAGAGACAATCTTGGTTGAGGTGCAGATCTGCCCAATATTTATTTAAAATGAGTCATCTTAGGGCCATTGCAGCACAGCTTGTTTCTTTATGGTCCAGGAGTTTCAGAGAAGATCAGACGGATTTTTCCATATATATAGGTTCTCAACTAAAAGCCATTTTGGATAAGGTGTGGACCTGAGGGTTGCCACTTCTTGGATGTCTCAAAAATCGAGTTTTTTCCAGGACTTTTTCAGGATATTTTAGTCAATTTCAAGGACCAAAATAGTTTAAATAAAACTTATTGATATCAAATTTTTCAGATTCCAAGGTTTTTCCAGGACATTTCGAAATATTTTCAAATTCAAGGTCTTTTCCAGGCCCTTTAAGTTCAAAATGAAATTCAAGGGTTTTTCCAGTTTTCCAGGATATGTGGTAACCCTGGGACCTGCCAGACAAAATTTATCAACGGAACAATTAAAGGAGTTTGGTTCCGACTGATTCAGTAGTTTAAGAAGATTTCTGAATGAAACATCTGTGATGATATCTTTGAATGAATTTCAATAGGGTTCAATAGGGTTAAATCATGGCCCTAACTTCCGATCATCTTGGATTAACTCTGGATACATTTTTTGCAAATTGGCTTAGTGCTTTCAGCAAAGAAGAAGTTAAATGCATTACACACTGGGCACAATGTTTATCTATTATCCCCTGGGGTGGCCATTACAACAACTTCCAAAAGAGGCTCCAAGGAGGCTATTATTTTTACACAAGGGGCTGGTTCATTTCACCAGTAAATTTTAAAACAGAACATGCTTTCCCATAGGTTTCAATGTTTAATCATCTACTTTTTATAGCCATCAAAGTAACAATAACGCTTGGTCCCGATGTTATCATGTCATGTTAAGTTTAAATCTGTTCAACAGTTCACTAAACAAATCTTGATGTGTATTTCCAAACTGGACCAAATGTAAATCACCTGCCAATGATTCTGAGTGACTGTGATGGGATGTTAAAGAGAAATGAAATAACGATAATGTTTGAGGGATGGACAGATAGAATGATGGACTGACAGAGTTGTTACCAAATCTCATTTCCTTAGCAGCTAAGGTATAATTAGTGCTAGAAACTGTCCATGAAACTCTTTTATCCAATGCCAATTTTAGGAAAATCTAAACAGAAATGAATTCTACAGAGATTTTGTGAGCATTTTCTGTTTTAATATAAAACACACACAAAAATTATACTAAAGGCTGTTTAGCTCATCTGGTTATAATGCAAGTATAGCTCATCTGGTTATAATGCAACCTATTTATAAACCATTATTTCAAACTGACAAATTTGACAATTTAGACAATAACTCTTATATTACTGATCAACCAACTCTTGTACATTTTTGCAACTTAAATTTGGCCCCCATTTCAACTAGTTTCAGAAATCTGTTCAACAGTTCACCAAACAAATCTTGATGTGTATTTCCAAACTGGACCAAATGTAAATCACCTGCCGATGATTCTGAGTAATGGATTGTCATGAAAGTACCAACACTTAACTACCACCTTATATTGACATAAGTGTCATACTGAGGCATCATTACCAAAAATAAAGTGACTGTGATGTGATGTTAAAGAGAAATGAAATAACGATAATGTGTGAGGGATGGACAGATAGAATGACAATTTAGACAATAACTCTTATATTACTGATCAACCAACTCTTGAACATTTTTGCAACTTAAATTTGGCTCCCATCTCAAACAGTTACAGAAATGTAACAACTGCAATAATTGGAAATAAAAGGGCAATAACTTCTTTAAGGATTTGATGCAGAACCTCAGACAAGAAGATACAATTTATTGCGTACATTTTTGCGATAAGAAATTAACATTTTGCAGAAATTAAATTTACAGTAACTTCGGTATTTTGTTATTCATTTCAAATTGCAAATCAGCATACCATTGTCAAGCCATTCAAATACTCCACTGACGGAGTTATCATTTGGTAGACATCCCATTTCTCCATACAGTGTAACCTTTATTCCATTTAATTTTCCATCACTATTACATCCAATCTGCAAAGTAATGCAAAAATAATAAATTACTATTTCTTCCGTAAATGGCTGTTTTCAGAAGACAAGGTCGTATGAAGCGGTCTTACATGGGCACACATACTCCCTGAATGATATGACGTCACAGAAGAAAAAATTCACAAAGAATGGCAAGTTTGGTTTTTCTTCAGTTTTATGGTTGTTTTTACGGAAGAAATAGCTTATTATATTCGACCAATATAAAAACTCGAGATATCTTCCACTTGTGTGAGAAATTTTTCGTCTTTTACCCTCCTTTAAGTCGAAAAAGACGAAATTTCTTACACATGTGGCAGATACCATCTTAGATAAAAGTGCGAACTAGCCCAACTATTTCTAAAAGGGGACAAACCAGGGACTATTTTAGTAAAGTTTGCGATACAATGTCATAAGGAGAAGATCACTGAATTCCACTGAATTGACGGACACATTTTCAAACTGGCTAACTAAAGACTATTGTAAACAAGGTTGCTTCAAATTCGCCTTCTAGTTTTTAGAATGAGATCGTGGAAAATGTTTCCCCTTTGGATTAAATGGTAAACTAAGTTCCCTCTGGTGGCCATCTTTGAAGAGCTTGGACAACCTCACCATGTTCAATATATGTAATCGTTGACATGCTGAACATTTTTGCATTTTAAACTTGATTTCTATGTCAAAGTGTTTTTAGATATGACACAAAAGGTATAAAATCGTGAAAAAATTTACAAATTAGGACCACAACTCATATATGGGTACTTGGATTTTATTCAAAATTTCCATGTGGTAGATCTTGACATGTTGATTTTTTTTCGCAATTTAAACTTTTCCTCTTTCCCTTGTAGTTTTAAATAATTTATCAATAAAACATCAAAATTTAAAAAATTTAACAGGAAAAGGGGTATGCTGGATCATTTAGATCTCAATAATAATTTCAGGGTGGGTATATCTTGTCATGCTGATCATTTTTATTCTGTCAGATTTTTTTATATCTGTTACGGTTTTGGAGTTATTCACCCCAAAAAAATCTTCTATTTACCCCTACATTCAATATTTAGTGATGGTGGCCAAAGTGTTTGACAAAGGACATAGAAAACTTTAAAATTAGATACCCTAGTGCTGATTCAGTTGAAGCTTGGTTCCGTTTGGCCGAGTGATTTGAGAAGAGAAGATTATTGAAAGTGAGAAAACGACGGACGACATACGCCAAGAGATGGCAAAAGCTCACCCTTTGGAGCTAAAAACTTGGTCCTTGGGTTAACCTGATTGTTGACGACGTTGAAGCCGACGATTGTGACAGAATATTGTCAAAAAGACAAAGCCAGTAGTTCTTTTTAAAAATTGTGTCAAAGACTCAAATGGCCGGGTTGCGTTTTGGCGCTTCTACCTATAAAGTGTTGCTTCTGTATATAGAATATGTTGAAAATATTGATAAAATTGACAAAGTTTACAAGGTATGGAAAAATGTGAATAAACTTTGGAAATAATTCCATAAAGTCATGTGCACAACTTCAATTTATAAAGAAGCATTTTGTGAAGTTCCAAAGATCAGGGTCAAAAACTGTAGGAGAAGTATATTTAACAAAACAGGTATCCTCTGTTGGAAATGTCAAAACAAAATGAATAAGGATCAAAGTCTGGAAAAATACGTAACAAATTCAAAACTATTCCATAAAGTCAGGTGTACATCTACGATATATATGAAAGCATTTTGTGAAGTTTCAAAAATCTAGGTTGAAAACTGTAGGAGGAATTGATTTCCAAAAATAGAAACCCTTTGTTGAAAATGTCAATTAAACAAGAGGCTCTCAAGAGCCTGTATCGCTCTCCTGGCCCTTGATTAACATAGACATTTTATGTTAAAGGGCCCTTATATAAAATTAAACTATAAATCCAATATCCCTAATAAGTTAAAGGGGAGAAGACCTCTGTTAGTTTAACACTGGACCCCATGGGAAACACTAAGTTCCCTGCTGGCTGCCATGTTGGATATCGCGCTGACCTGAAAAACACCTTTTTGCAATGGACCACTCAATTGCGGCCAAGTTTTAATCCAATTGGCTCAGTAAATTCAGAGGGGAAGATCTTTGAATGTGTTTTCCCATAGGGTCCAATGTTAAAACTATGTTCCCCACTGGCGGCCATGTTGGATATAGTGCGATCCTGAAAAACACCTTTTTTGCAAGGGACCACCTAAGGACTATTGTGGCCAAGTATGGATCTAAGTGGCTCAGTAGTTTCAGAGAAGAAGATCTTTGAAAGTGTTTTCCCATAGGGTCCAATGTTAAAACTATGTTTCCCCCTGGCGGCCATCCTGAATATCGCGCTGACCTGAAAAACACAATTTTTGCAAAGGACCACCTAAGGACTATTGTGGCCAAGTTTGGTTCCAATTGGCCCAGAAGTTTCAGAGGAGAAGATCTTTGAATGTGTTTTCCCATAGGGTCCAATGTTAACTATAACCCCCGCTGGCAAGCCATGTTGAATGTAGCGCAATCCTGAAAAACACCTTTTTGTAAGGAACCACCAATAGACTATTGTTGCCGAGTTTGGTATCAATTGGCTCAGTAGCTTCAGAGAAGAAGATTTTTGAAAATGTTTTCCCATAGGGTCCAACGTTAAAACTATGTTTCCCACTGGCGGCCGTCTTGAATATAGCACTGACCTGAAAAACATCTTTCTTGCAAAGGACCACCTAAGGACTATTAAGGCCATGTTTGGTTCCAATTGGCCCAGTAGTTTCAGAAAAGAAGATTTATGAATGTGTTTTCCCATAGGGTTCAATGATAAAACTGTGTCCCCTCTGACGGCCATGTTGATTGTAGCGCAATCCTGAAAAACACCTTTTTTGTAAGGGACAACCAAAGTTTGGTACCAAATGGCTCAGTAGTTTCAGAGAAGAAGATCTTTGAAAATGTTTTCCAATAGGGTCCAATGTTGAAACTATGTTCCCCGCTGGCAGCCATCTTGGAATTCGCGCAGACCTTAAAAACACTTTTTTTTGTAAGGGATTACCCAAGGACTATTGTGGCCAAAGGTGGGTCCAATTTGCCCAGTAGTTACAGAGGAGAAGATCTTTGAATGTGTTTTCCCATAGGGTCCAATGTTTAAACTATGTCCCCCGCTGGCAGCCATGTTTAATGTAGTGCGATCCTGAAAAACACCTTTTTTGTAAGGGACCACCCAAAAACTATTGTTGCCAAGTTTGCTACCAATTGGCTCAGTAGTTTCAGAGAAGAAGATCTTTGAAAATGTTTTCCCATAGGGTCCAATGATAAAACTATGTTTCCGCTGGCGGCCATCTTGGAAATCATGCGGACCTAAAAAACACCTTTTTTGTAAGGGACCACCCAAGGACTATTGTGGCCAAGTTTGGTTCTAATTGGCTCAGTAGTTTCAGAGAAGAAGATCTTAAGATCTTTGAAAGTGTTTTCCAATAGGGTCCAATGTTAAAATTATGTTTTCCGCTGGTGGCCATTTTGGAAATCGGGCGGACCTAAAAAACACCTTTTTTGTAAGGGACCACCAAAAGACTATTGTGGCCAAGTTTGGTTCTAAATTAATTGGCCCAGTAGTTTCAGAGAAATAGAATTTGAAACGTTTTTTTTTCCATAGGGTCCAATGTTAAATGTTGGTCCCAGCTGGCGGCCATCTTGGATACGTACAGACCTGAGCGACACAATTTTTAAAAGGGACCACCCAAGGACTATTGTGGCCAAGTTTGGTTTCAATTGGCCCTGTGGTTTCAGAGGAGAAGATCTTTAAATGAAAAGTTTACGGACGGACGGACGACGGACGCAAAGTGATGGCAAAAACTCACCCTGGCATAGCCAGGTGAGCTTAAAATGACTCAGATCGGAAAAAATCCGGAAAAGGGGAAAAAATTAAAATAATTCCATAAAGTCATGTGCACATCTTCAATATATATAAAATTCAAAGATTTAAGTTGAAAACTGTAGGAGGGGTAGATTTCACAAAATGGATATCCCATTTTCCCCGCAAGAACGAACCCATTCGCACAACATTCATTTAAATCTCACTCGGATTTGCAACACCGCAAATAAAACTCAGAATTTCTTTGTTTTCCGACTACAGTGATCAAATTTTATTGTAGGTAAGTAGGCACATGCTAATCAGTCATGTCAAAAATCATGGATGTAGCGTTGTTCGACAGAACTCCGCTCAAACCGGTGCTAGGGGCAGTCTTGAACTTACTATGAGGTATGATCATAGCTCATTGTTGAAGGCCTCGTGTTGACTTCAAGATGAAAAACAAAAATAAAAGCAGTGTTTCATTAATTGGTTTTGGCATGCATTTGTAGAGACTTTGTCTCATGTGCATTTACTCAATATTCTTTCTTTGCTTATGTCAGTGACGTCAATACTCACAATTATGTTTAAATCATCTCATCATAGCGACATTTTCACATCATATCACAATAACTTTGGTATTTTGTTGTTGATAAAGACAATACTACCAGATAAACGGAAGTATAAAACACCACATCATATAATTTTGAATCGACACCATATAATGGCGAATGCACATCATGTAATAATGAATGCGCGTCATATAATGTTAAACCGACATCATATAATATACAATCGACATCATAATATGATAATACTGACTTATTTCTTGCATATCATATAATGTAAATGCACATTTTTGAATGTTATAATGATAGTTGTACATGAACTAGTGTTGGTTGAACATGATATATTATTCCACTATATAATTAATAGCTTGACTTATTACTAATTATCATTGGTCAAGGCCGTCACACGTGACTAAGAACAAAACATCGTGTCTCCCTCTGAACGTCGTGTCATATTCACCTCATTCGATATTCTCTAGATTTTACAAGAGTTATGTTAAGGGACGGACGCAATCGACAAAATGGCCAAACCAGACGCTCGACTTACCCCATCACCGATTTATTTCAATCAGAATATATTTCTGAAAATTTGAGTTGTCTTTCTCACTTCCTTTAAAAATTAATAATACATTTAATAGAAACAGCAATACATGTACTTACCTTTTCTAATGCTATTTACTTTGAGTTAGAATTGGTACCCATTTAACGGAATGGTGGAATAAAATATTAATTTCCCATCCATGAGGGAGGTATGAAGATTTGACGTTCAAAATATCCCTTTACAGGCTCTGCTACGCGTCCCCTGTAAAATGCATTTTGAACGTCAAAAATACGATTGACGCGATCGGGTATTCAAATAAAGTACTTTTACTGCTTTAATGCTTTAATGCACATCATATAACTAAGGAGAATCTCCCTCATGCATAGCTCTGTCCTTAGCTGAACTTTGGCTTTTCTATTTAGATCCTTTTGGTTATTTGTTCTCTATCAGCTTTTAACGTTTTTGGTGATTGGACTTCCAAATGTTTTGATTTTATCTGCACTGATGAGACATAAGTTGTCGAAATGCGCATATGCAGAAAATAAATTAACAGTAACTTCGGTATTTTGTTATATAATAACAAATGGACATCACATAATATTGATTGCGCATCATATAATTGTGAATGCACATCATATACTGGTGAATGTATATCATTAAATGTAAATTGAAAAAAAATAAGACACTTCGGGAATTCCAGTGGTCAAACACAGATCTGTTACAGACAAAAGGATGGATGGACGGACGCATGGATGAAGAGCGTTGACTATATGCCCTTATCAACAAATAAAATTTTTGTATAGGTGAACCTCTGAAATCAGTCAAGTGAAAATAACAAGTAAAAGATGCAAAATTAGACAATGAACATATCTTTGAAGTTTCTTTGGAATTGTACCATAGATTTGAAGGAGTTCCCTGGTGATAGGCAGAAAAAACAAACAATTGGGATAACAGGAAAAATAGTAGTAGTTGCTCTTAAATGGTCGAAACATAAGCATTGAAACTTGTCGTCTGATGTTGTGAACCTTTTTGCATTTAATTTAATACTGACTAAACAGTTTGTGTTGTTTCTTACATCATAATCAGCCCTGTATGCAAATCTTCTGCCTTGCATTTTCATCTGTGCGTGGAAGTCCAAATTCAATCTTACAGGTCTGAAAAACAGTTATATTGTAATTTGCGTGAAATAAAGCTGAAAATTTGGAAATTTTAAATAAGGCCATACCAATTTAATTTCTTGTTCTCTTAAACTGCACAAATATTTTGGAATTTAAATTAATATATAGATAAGATTAAGTCATGGTTCACAGCCCGAAATAACATCCATATAATTCTGATCCTGGTCACCACTGGGCTTGGGATAATGGTACATTTCTTACCTCTAGTTAATTTCCAACGCGTTGATTGGTCAAAAGACATCTTGTGCTGTCCGCACGGGGAGACTTATAAATTTACGGTAATTGACAGCCATTACACGACGTCGCCATATAAACCTCGACACGTTTGAAGTTGTTTTCACAAGTGTTTATATGTTTATTTGACAATTGGTAAGATATATACATCACACAGTCTGTCAGTGACCTGATATGATATATTCACGGTCAATATTTTTGCTCCAGTGTGTGTATACATTTTAGGTCACTTATAGACTGCGTAATATATACTAGTGTATCATAACGAAATTAATTATTACATTGATAGAATTGTTTGTCAATTCAAACAAGAAAATGTTAACTTAAATTGTTATGGAAGCAAAACCACTAACTAAATATTTGGAGGTGAATTTACTAGTGAAAATCTAGTCCAATTTATTAATTACTTTTAATTATAACAATGTTCCAAAACTAACCTAGATGATAACCAGGATACATACAATACAATCAGAGAATTAACCAACAAGTTGTTCATGTAAAAAACCAAAGAAAATTGTCAAGCAGATTCTAAAAATCTGATTGTTAAGTCCTATGTTAATTTTTCAGGAGGAATCAATTGCAGAAAAACATCACATCAAAGCATCAGAATTAGATTACAAATTGAAAAGAAATCAATTTTTAGAGATTTGTCCAATTTTTCCCCATTTATCTCATGAACGGTACATTTGACATGAAATCCATCGACATACTCCTAAATAAAAATTTCCTGAAATGTTCACTGGAGACACGTCATCAAAATAAGATAAACAATATAAGTCTACAGTTTTGTTTATGAAACACCAAATTTGACCCTTTTACCACTTTTTCAAAAACAGACAAAACTGCAATAATTAAAACAAGCCCCTGTCTTTATTGTTTGCCAAGGAATATTGTGTTAGAATTTCTCAATGATCGATCGAATGTAACCACAATTATTGTCCAAAAATGTCTACATACGAAAATACATGTAATATAACCTCCAATTTTGGGGGATGGTATACAAATAAATGCTCCCTCGCCCTAGCTTTTTTAACTAGCCTAAAACAACGGCAGTAGAATACCGAAGGAACAAAGCACAAGATTACACAAATCAAAGTCCAGAGACAAGGCAAAAGCAAGAACACCAAAAGACGGAAGACCAAAGACACCACATGCCCACAAAACACACGAACGTTACATATACAACACAAAAAACTAAAGCACTAACAGTGTGAACTCTCAATAAACAAGAGTGACATCAGGTGCCCCGGAAGGGTAAGCATGTCCTGCTCTGCACACAGCACCCGTCACACGGTCAGTGAGGTATATGTTTTGAAAGATCTGTTAGGTAACTGATTGGTTATTGTCATTTTCTAACCCTTAGACAAAACCAACTAAAACCATGGTACGTGTAACTTCTCTAACCCTCAAACAGTACCAAGGTGAAATTTTGAAAAGGTTTTTTAGTCATTTTAGTATTCAAACGTGGACAAGGACAGATCAGTATCACAGACATCACTAACGAAGACAAAACTAAAATTTAACAAGACAACACAAAAAACTAAAGCACTGACAGTGTGAACTCCCATAAA